>JAQQZT010000010.1:8779379-8791625 GCA_030068275.1 Clarias platycephalus | reverse complement strand
TGTACAAGCCTCTGGAGGCGGGGTTATGATCTGGGGTTGCTTCAGTTGGTCAGGTCTAGACTCAGCAACGTTATGTGATGTGGCAAAAAATGAAGTCGGCTGACGACCTGAATGTCCTGAATGACCAGAGTATCACATCTATATATTCATATTCCAGAAGTCAGTTTGTGACAGAGAGTGTGGATCTGGAGGCATGAGGAATCATTTCCACACATGACCTGATCACCACATTGTGTGCTGTAAAAAAAAAAAAAAAGCGCTGAAGGTGATTGAATGAGATCTTAGTGTGTGTGTGAGAATCGGTGTGTGTTTTTTGCCAGGCAGTGTATAACTTGATATAAAGTGATTTACTTTTTGGAATAATTTCATACAGATTCTGGTCAGGAATCTTCAGTTAATGCTCAGGTCCGAGATTTTAACTTAGAACAGCATGGTGTAAAAAACAAAACCCAAACACATTTAAAGAATATTGTAGCAGTTCTATTGGAAAAAATACTTCGGTGATGAAAAGAGTTGCGTAGACATCATCTTTTCGTTCTCTTTCGAACTCGTCCCGTTCGAGTAGTCGACAGAAATGTAGAAATCCAGGATTTAGATTTTATTTCGACACCTTCATAGAAATTGTTCATAGTTGTCAGGTTTTAATAAGTGCTTTACAGTCACCTCAAATTTATTGTATTTATTTTATCTTGAACAAAAGGACAATCTAAATCTTGGATCTAGATTTCGAGGATAAAAATCTAGGTTAGACTGGTTTGAGGTGACCTGAAGACTGCATGCAGCAGAGAACTCAAAATCAGATTATAATCACTCTTTACAACCGTGCTGAGCAGAAAAGCATCGAAGAATCACTGAGCCAGGCATCGAGGTGGATCGGATTCCTCTCATTGAAGATTAGGACGACTTTACCCGGCCTTCAGTTTCCAGTTTATACACTGTGGATACATTTTTAGTTAGCTTTGATCTGTTAACTTTGATCTGTTAACTTTGATCTGTTAGCTTTGTGGTAAGATTACGATGTCTCGTTGTAGTGATTTTCTTTGTAAAACGATTTTTTTTACACTTATGTATAAAATATACAAACACATGGTGTAGCTTTACTGCTGAAGTTTGTTCTGTATGTTTCTTATTAGGAGCCAAAGCATTAAAAAAACTAAACAAAAAAAAACACTGTTAACCCTGTAAAGTTGTAAAACACACACACATACAGATTAAACACCTGTGAGAACAGTCTAATACACACACTCGTCACTGATCCTGGATTTCATCTTAGCACCACATGCTGACCCATGTCGTGTGTGTGTGTGTGTGTGTGTGTGTGTGTGTGTGTGTAGGTGGAGATTGACGGTGAGAAAGTGGATTTGTCCGGAGAGTGGAATCTGGCCTCTGCACTTCTGCCCCTCACCATTAACGGCAACCACAGAGTTCTACAGGTGAACACACACACACACACACACACACACACACACACACACATCATCTACATAGACAAGAGTGAGTCGGAAATGATCCGCACTCTGGTTATATTAAATCTTCTGTCTTATCAGTGCTTTTCCGTTCAAGGCTACTGTCCCCCCGGTGTGAAGGTGTCACATCAGTTTATTGGTAACTGCGGCGTGAGCAAAAACGGACGTCTCAGTTGTAAAATGCACGGAAGAAGATCAGCGTGCAGTGATTATTTATTTTTGCCGTGGTCTGAGGGTGTACCTGGTGCAGAAACAACTCAGTGTTTATATATCTGTAAACAAAATTTGGACAGATACTCTTAGGAAGGTGAAAGTTTCTTAAAGTGAATCATTACTGGTGACGAGACACGGATTCATCACTACGAGCCTGAGAGTTAAAGACAGAGTATGAAACGGAAAAATTCGAAATTCAACCATCAGCTGGAAAGCTCATCAATTTTCTGTGGTTCTCGTGGGCCAGAAGTATTGGAACACCTTCAGGGGAAAATGGATCGACAATCGTTACAGTGAGACGCTAATGTAAGAGCTGAAGCCTAAACTTCAGAGGAGCTTCAGTGATCTCGCATAACGATGCACGTTTTCCACACACTGGTGAGGAGTTAAAGCATCCTCCCTTTAGTCCTGATCTCGCTCCATCGGACTTGACTTTCACCTGTTTGGTCGTACAAGGACGAAGATTCGCTTCCGATGAAGAAGTGAAGACAGCGGCGCATTTTCAATAAGGGAATACGAAAGCTTATTGACAGATGGACAACGTATTGTATTGAAAAGCAAGGAGGTTATGTCGAGAAGTGACGTATTTTCTTTTCTTAAAGTGAATAAATCGGATAATTTTTGACTCACCCTCGTACATACACAATCTCACGAATACCTATAGAGAGAAAGTATGTGTGTGTATGTGTGTTGTGACTGACTGTTTCTTGTTTCAGTGTCTATCACGTAACAGTTCAGGCGAGATCACGCTGCAGTATCTGGGCACTTCGGTAAGTCCGGCTCATCGATCCCACCCTTACACACACTGTGAAGTGTGTGTGTGTGTGTGTGTGTGTAAGTCGCTGCTTATTATTGATATTTCCTAAAGAAGTGTACATTGTAGCAGTAAGGATGTGTATTGTGTGTCTTACTGGGGCGTGTATCCTGTCCTCATACACCTATATATAACTCTCACACTGGCAACACCCTCCTGAACTCGTCCAGGTGTCCACAACAGCTCCACAAATCACTGCGTGCCACCCACGATGCCGCGCTCCGATCTGCCCCGAACAATAACCGGCACAGAGTCGAACCAGCCCGAAGTCTAAACAAACAAACAGCGGTTTAAAAAAAAAAAAAAAGCCATTACAGGAAGAGAGCGTAGAGGTGCCGCGCATGTGTGTGTACTCAGCATGTGGGCCGGAGTGCTCCTTTAAAGACGGCGCTAACTGTAAGCGGCTCGCCTCAAAGCGCTAGCGGGCTAAACGCTAGCACAGGAGTGGTTTCCGGTCATTCTGTGGGGTTTGGGGTCACCCAGGCCACGATCTCTCCTCGGCTTCTGTCCGGTTCTCCGGCAGGACAGTGGGAGCCTGCTGGGAGTTTAACGGTTTTTAGGGTTTCCCCTCGTCTCACAGGGGACCTCCACTCCCACACAGGTGCCCGTGTGACCCCTGTAGGAATGGAAATGGCTGTAAAAGGAGGCACGTTGTTGAAAAACGACGAAATGATGCTTCCTGTGTACTTTCAGGGGTCAGGATGTTTTTTTCATTTTTTTTTCCAAAATGAGTTATGTATCAAGCCCTGAGAAAGATCACATCAGTTCCTGGATTTAGAAAAGTGTAAAATCAAGGCTCTGTGGTGGACAGTGTGATCACTATCAAGGTCACAGAGGTCATAATATTGTGTTTATTATATCAACTGATCATGGTTTCTTTAATATTTGTCAAACATTATTTAACTTTTTTCACATCACTCTTATGAGAGTAGTACAGTCTACTCACTGTAACTAATGTAGATAGTTTATTTTATGATATTTTTTACATAAAAGCGTACACGATGAACCAGGCTCCGCTTCAGTGATGAGACGTTTCTGCCTCGACCGCAGCATCACGTCGTCCTGATTTCACACGAGCCTAGGAATAGCGAGAGAGTAGCGCAGGAACCGTGAGCCCTGGGTCATGTGGAGGTCGCTAACTTTATGACCTCGCGTGACCTGTCATACAGGACGATGCAAGACTTCCTCAGTTGAATTTGTGGAAAAATAGGGCACTTCCCTCCTCATCCGAACCTTCCGGACGTTTCCCAGAGCACTGTGATTAACGAGCAAGTGTCAGGCTCGCAGCTAAAATTAGCCTCATTACAGGATGACATCACTGCCAGTGGAGGCCGGTGTGGGGTCTTTCTCTGCGCACACGCACACACACACGCACACACACACGGTACAGCCTGCCTGCAAGCCTCTGAAGGTCGGAGTGTGAACAGGTGTGTAAGAGTAGCTGATGACTCAGTGTGTGTGTGTGTATTCAGCTCTCTGTTACTGCTGGTGTGATGACATCATCTTTTCTTTCCTCTTCGAACTCGTCCCGTACGAGTAGTCGACAGAAACGCTCTGAGGATTTACATTTTATTTCAACACCTTCATAGAAATTGTTCATAGTTGTCAGGTTTTAATAAGTGCTTTACATTCACCTCAAATATATTTTATTTATTTTATTTTGAACAAAAGGACAATAATTTATCTTGGATCTAGACTTCGAGGATAAAACACTGCTTTAACCAAAAAATGACAATAAACTAAAGATTGGAGAGAATTTTGAAAATAACGTCTTATTTTATAACGCTCTAATAACGTTCTTCTTTTTTCTTGCATCTTCCTTGCTTATCCTTTCTTTCTTACTTATTCTTTTTTTGTGCGTCTTTTTTTTTCCTTTTTTTTCCCTGTTCACCATCTTCTTATCCCCCATCTTTTTTAATTTTTCTTTCTTTATCTTTGTTTCTTTCTTGTGCATCTTCCTTGCTTAATAATTAATAATTATAATTAATTATAATTAATAATATTTTTTTGTCTTTTTCTATCTTAAATTTTTTGGTGCATCTTATTTTCATTCTTTCTTTCTTTCTTGTTCATCTTTGCTTATCACTTTTTCTCTCTGTTTTCTTTCCTTGCGTAAAATGACAGCTTTCTTTTTTTCATTTTGCCTTTCTTTCATTTTCTTTATTTATTTATCTATTTATTTATTTATTTATTTATTGTGTGTGTTTCTTGGTTATTCTTTCTTTCTTTCATTCTTTCTTTCTTTCCTTTTTCTGTATCTTTTTCTTCCTTTCTATTTCCATTCTTTTTCTTCTTCCTTTCATATATTTTCCTGATATGATAAAGCTGTAGCGGTTACTAAACATTTACCTTCATCAGCAAATCAAAACTTTACTAATCTGTAAATTAAACACTCCCACTGCTGCAGGAGCTCCATTAGCATACTGAGTCCTGATTGGCCGTTGAGTAAATAAAGTCTTCGTGTCCAGCCTGAGCTCTCAGCATTTCCTCACGAGGACTAAATATTTTAGAATCATTAGAAGTCTTTAGAATAGTGTTTAATGTTTAATAAATAAAAACAAGTGTACATGAATTCCAGTAACTGTACTCAACAACTATTTAACAACTCTAAATGTTGAATCGGATATTTATATTTGCCTCTGATCTCGTTGTTGTTGCTCTTTATGATGTCATGGCTCTAATTAGCCTGCTCAGTCTGAGCTAATGTTCTCTCTCTCTTCCACGCTCTTCTCTTCCTCGCTTGCTTTCTGCGGCCTATTATAGCTAATAGCTCTCCATTATGACTGTGATGTGCCATAGGCATAGTGTTATTGTCTGTGTGTGTGTGTGTGAAAGATTTTCTTCCCCGCTGCATGTGGAGAGATGAGCTGTCCTCAGTCTAATTGAGTCAGTGTGTTCTCTCTCCTGACTCTGCTGAGGTTCAGCTGTGTGCAGTGTGAGTGCGGTGAGCGACATCTACAGGCAGACACGAGCACTGCAGTGTGAGATGTGTGGGAGTCAGCAGGTGTCATGTTATTTATTAGTGTGTCAGTGTGTGTGTGTCAGCGTGCACATGTGTCCTGCAGATTTAAGGACGTCACTGCAGATGTATTTATCGTGTGTGTGTGCGACAGGGACGGAGAATCTGTCTGTCCAAATGATTTATACGTTTCTAATTTTATTACCTATTTTATTTTACATGATCAAAATATAAATTTTCCTTTGGTTGCAGATTTGTTACAATTAAATGACTCAGATCATCAAACACATATTAATTTTACACAAAGATATCCCGAGTAATTACCCTATCACAAGTCACTTTAAATATGTCACTTTCAAGCATATTTGCACACCCCTTGGACGTTCTGTTACCCGAATGCACAAGACACTTTAAACACTTTAAATATGTGACGTTCCCATTTATATTCAATTTATATTCAACTCCATTCCCACACAAAAAGTCCATAAAGTCTATATCTCTATATTGTACAGCTGTTTCTTATTTTTCTATATATTTTCATATTTTTTCATATATGTTTCTTATATTGTATATTTTGTACTGTACAGTTATGTTATTTTATTCTAATTTTATATTTTATTTTATTCTTTCTTAGTTAAATTTCCCTTCTGTTTTCATTTTCATATTTATTTCCTATTAATAGTCTTTTATTTTAAGGCAGTCGTCACAGGCGGTCGTATAAGCATTTCACTGCATATCGTACTGTGTATGACTGTGTATGTGACAAATAAAATTTGAATTTGAATATAAATACAAAATGCAGTTTTTAAATTAAGATTTCTTTTATAAAGGGAAATAAAAGTCAAAATGGCCCTATGTGGAAAAATATAACTGCCCCTAAACCTAATGACAGGTTGTGCCACATTTCGCGGCAACGAGTGCAATCGAGCGTTTGTGATAACTGAAAATGAGTCTTTCACATCGCTGTGGAGGAATTTTGGCCCACTCTTCTGTGCAGAATTGTTTTAATTCAGCCTCATTAGAGGGTTTTCGAGCATGAACGGTCTGTCTAAGTTTGTGCCACAGCATCTCATTCGGATTTAAATTCTGGCTATAACTAGACCCATCTAAAGCATTTATTTATTTATTTTTGAGCCATTCGTTTTTTACCCACGTGAAGTAGGGCCAGGCTTGGACAAACAAAAAAAATCAACAATGGGGCAAATACTTTTTCACAGCACTGTTTATACTAATATATTTTTTGCATTTATTTCTTTGACATGCTGAATATCAAAATATTGGTCAATATCTACATTTATGTTCGGATAATTTTATTTTTGCTTAATGTTTTCTAACTTTTAAATCTGACCAATTTATTTACATTTCTGTCCAATTAACAGATTTATTTTACTTTTGTATGTTTGTTTGCTCATAAACCAATATTTTCTCCATCATACTTTTCAATTTCAGCAGTATTATTTCATAGTGTTTATCAGAAACGTTTCTCATCTTGTGTCCATGTACTTGTGTGTGAAGAGTCTGAAGAGAAGTGTGTGTTTAACACGCTGTGTGTGTGTGTTCAGTTTAAGGTGCGTGTGTTGAGTAAGCTGGCGGCGTCCCTCAGTAAGCACATGCCTGAGAAGGTCCCGGAAGACTCCAGCAGCATCCTGAGATCTCCGATGCCCGGAACCGTGGTCGCCGTTTCCGTCCAAGCCGGAGACACGGTAAGAAGAGAGTGAGACATCCTGTCTGTCTAACAATCTCCGTGTTACACTCACTTGCCCATGTTATATCAGGAATCCCTCAAGGTTGTTAAGTACCTCAGGTTCTTATCTCTGAGTAGTGAGGTTTGTCCACAAGGTGGCGCTGTTAACACTCACAACGCTCCTGTTGATGTGGAGGAAAGCAGCATAAAGCCTGAGCAGCTTGAATGAAAGTGAGGTTTCATTTAACTGAGCTGAACATTGATTTTGGTCTTAATCTCATTCTCATGCCATTTTAATGTGTCTTCATTATAATGTTACCAGTTCCTTCAGAGCGCTGACACACACATGAATCACAATCACAGGAGGGTTCATGCATCTGTTTTAAGTGCGCGGAGAAGACCGAGCAGTTCACATAAACTAATCAGACGATCATGGTGCGTTTCAGACGATCAAGGAATCTAAAGGCAGGTTTGGTGTCTCAGATCTGCAATGTTTTTTTTTATGTGATTTTTTTTTTAGGGCTTTCTGAACACATAAATCAGATGTTTTTCAGATCAGATCAAGGCACGTTCGTATATCAGGGGCAGAGGTGGCTCAGAGGGTTAAGGTACTGAGTTACTGAACGGAAGGTCAGCGGTTTGAGCCCCAGCTCTACCAGGTTACCACTGTTGGGCCCTTAATACCTTGGGCATGATACTCCAGGGGTGCTGTATCATGGCTGACCCTGCGCTCTGACTCCAGTTACGCTGGGATATGCGAAGAAAGAATTCACTGTGCAGTAATGTATATGTGACAGATAAAGGCTTAAGCCTTTAAAGCAGCTAAAGCTTTGTGTCTGGCTTTCTTCCTTCTTCCGGACTTCAACAAATACAGTATAGCCGGCTAACAGCTTCCCGTCCGTCAGGGCAAAATCTCAAGCAGAGTTATTTATTTATTTATTTATTTTTTGCCAAATTAGTGATCGCACAAATACGATGCGAGTCAGATAAAAAAAAGTCAGATAAAAAAGTCGTTTATAATTACAGTATGAATGTGAACTCAATCTGACGCGCGAATCCGATCTGATGATCAACAAATTGGAACTGAACAGCGTGGCTCGTAAAGTGAACGTAAAAACATTTGACTCGAGGTTAATCTCAAGGTTCTCGTCCTCATGTCCACTTCCTCACCCACGTCCCCTCTGGCTTGCCCATTAGGATTAAATTAATAAAGCTATACATTTATGAATCTATAGTTTATATATATATATAAAACTGTATTTTATATATATATATATATATACAGGATGGACTATAAGAAACAATTTATTCATATAATATGCTCTACATGGTTACCGTTGTAACACATTGTAATATGTTTCATAAACTGTTAATGAAGACGCATTAGCACATCTGGAGATCTGTGCACAGTGGCGTCGTCCTTCAAATGATTTGTCTCTCTTATCTTTTCCTGATACACCACAGCCTTCAAGTGCTCCCACGTCTGACCTGCTCCGGGTCAGAAGTATGAACTTTCCTTTGATTACGATTCATGTGTGTACAAGCGCTCTGAAAGTATTAATGTTAACATAATAACACATGAAAACAGCCTGAGAATAAGATTACGACCAATAACGATTCGATTCGATTCAATTTGTCGTGTATGACACTTAACAATGCAACACTGTAACAAAGCAGCTTTACTGGAACAACGTTTTGTTTTTCCAGTTATAACTTAATTTTTATTTCTTATTTTATCATTTATATTCCTGTACAGCTGCTTTGTTACAATATTGGTTGCAATAAATGGTTGCAGCGAATATTTTGTCTTATGGACCAAATGATCAGGAGCGAATGATCACGAAGCGCTGTTGTGTCGTGTAACGGAGAGACAGAGCCGGAACGTAAACGTCGCGTATGTAATTACAGATCAATATGAAGACGTGATTTTCTGTGTGTGTGTGTGTGTGTGTGGTGTTAGCATGCATAATGTATACCCAGTCTTTGTCTGTCTGTGTGTCTAGGAATGTGCTTTTATTGTTTGTATGAGTGTGTGTGTGTGTGTGTGTGTGTGTGTGTGTGTGACTGTCAGGTTGGATTGAAGGCGTGCTGATTCACAAAGGAAGTGTGTCATCTATATGCTGGACTCTAGACTGCTTGGCTCCATTTAATACATTACAGCCAGGCTCTGCCCTCTTACAGTAATGTTGCCCTCGTGTAGCCGCAGCCACACACACACACACACAGAGACACACACACTTTCTCTTCGTACAGCCGCTAAGTGCTTAAAGGCTGATGACTCTCACACAAGGTTATGCTGAAGTCTGTAGTTCGACACGGTGCTTACAGCAGAGTCTACATTTCAAAGGCAGATAGATACATAAGGGTACACACACTGACACACAAATATTTACACAGAACGCGCACGCACACACACACACAGGGCACATGAGTCACCCGGAGAAAGCCTGATTGATGAGGTAAATGTAATGCTGACATTTATTTGATGGAGCTCAGGAGGAAGTCATTAATGCTTTCATACCCTCAGACCGAGATGGAGTTTATCGAGTCGGATCCCGCTCACACGATGGAGCACGCTACTTATAAAGCCCTTGGTTGGCGAGGTGTGTGTGTGTGTGTCGTTAAATCAATGACTGTCTTGTTGCGAAAACGGGAGGGGCTGCTTCTTCCCAAAGTGCGCACAACCGAATGGTGTTTTAAAACAGAACAGGACAGTTTGTTAGCTCGTATACTTTGTAATCAGACTCTCCTGAAGGATGATCTAAAGTACGATAGACAGTCACACTAATGATGGACAAGAACACGGAGAGTGGAACCTTGGATCGCGAGTAACTCCGTCTGAAAGACGAGCAAAATCCTTAAATAAATTTTAACGCAATAAACGAATGAGGTCGTGACAAACGCATGTCATTGTATACATGCGTTTTGTCTGCCGGGCGTCACGTGATCACAACTGAGACGATGGATCTTCTCTCGTACGCGCTACGGATACTTTTCCAAGGTAAAGTGCAGGTAAATTTGTTTTATTTTTACTTAATATTTTGCATTAATTATTTTTATATGAATATTTTTGAGTTGTGGAATGAATTGTCGGAGTTTCCATTATTTCTTTAGGGGAAATTCGCTTTGATATACGAGTGTTTTGATACACAAGCACACTTTTTATATATATATATAGATAAATAGATAGATAGATACAGTGGGGCAAAAAGTATTTAGTCAGCCACCAATTGTGCAAGTTCTCCCATTTAAAAAGATGAGAGAGGCCTGTAATTTCCATCATAGGTATCAACTATGAAAAAATCCAGAAAAACATAACATAGAAAAGGATGCCACGCCCACAGTCTCCTCCCACATTACATTATGAGACGAATAGATGTCCTCAATTAGGATACTGAAGGTTTTAAAATACAAACTGTATCACATTGGACAGTTTTTTTAAAAACTCTACTTTACACTTAATAATTTGCGGTGCTTCGATCGATCTGCTTCCGATCAAAATCCCAATCAAAATTTTTTTACAGATCGGTTGTCTCTCAGGCCGATCAGACGATGACACAAAATACCTGAGTCGACAGCCATCGGCAGGGAATATTACCTAGTCTCTTTAAAATGTGTCAAATGTTTACGTTTTTTCTAAAGTAAAACGACGCGAGGGAACGTCTGCCAAACACAACAAACCCTATTCATGGGTTAATGACAAGAATAATTTGCGTATGAAAAGTTATATCCCCAAAGGCAGCAGACAAATGGTGCAAGTCGACCCTCACTCAACTTCCTACAGCAAAAAAATGTAAAAAAGCTCGAGCTTAAATGTAAAAATACTGTAATAATGAAGAGAGAAATAAAGAGCGTCTGGTTGAGGCAGCCTGGGTTTACCAGACCGCTCCATGCATGCGGGCAGACAGTTAGCGCATATTTATCACTGCTGCACACATTCTGGATGATAAGAGGAGTATTAAGAGGACTTAATAGGAAAAAAACATAACGTCTGATTTTTATAAAGAAATGCCTCGTTGCTTCTTCGTTGAACGTCCATGATTGGCTCGCCATATGCAAAGATGTCTGATGTCTGTGTTTATTTGAAAACCTTTCGATTTGTCCTTCATTGACGCAGTTTTATTCCATGTGCACGTTATACCGAGAGTGTAGAGGGACATCCAGCTTTTTATATAAGCATTTTATTCTTTTTAGTCGAGCATGGACTGTTCTATTGGTTTCATTAACTAGTTAATTTAAAACACATGACGACTCCAAACACACACACATGACTATTAGCTACACTAAAACAGCTCTTCTATTTGTAAATAGGACCGTACCCCTCGTCCTCCTCCTCCTCCTCACTTTGGTCCTCGATGTCTCCCTCAGCAGTGAACAGAATTACAGGATAGACTACACCAGCAAGGGCACATGCTAAAGTAAAGCATCCCAGAGGGCTAACATTTGGTGTGTGTGTGTGTGTGTGTGTGTGTGTGTGTTGGCAGGTTGCAGAGGGCCAGGAGATCTGTGTGATTGAAGCGATGAAGATGCAGAACAGCATGACCGCTGCCAAAACCGCCAAGGTGAGCACACACACACACACACACACACACACACATTCAGTCACCCACACACTTACTCACACCCTCCAGCACACAGATCATGATACATGATCCACCTCAGTATCAGTCTGCTCGATTAATCAGCGTGACATACAGAACGTCGTCTTCTACCGAGACACACTCGACTACCTTACAGAGACGAAGAACAACACGAGAGACAGAGAGACAAAGGAACACTCCATCTGCTCATCTCCATCTGCTGACGTGTCAAGTTATTTCTCTAGAATTGTGTGAAGCATTTCTCACTGGATACTGACTGATCTGATGCATGAAAGATCTCTTCAAAAGGCCAGAGAAATGTAGGACTGCTTCACCGAGACTTAGAGACACACAGGCCACGCCTTCTTCACCGAGACTTAGAGACACACAGGCCACGCCTTCTTCACTGGGTCTCTCACACACAGGCCACGCCTTCTTCACCGAGACTTAGAGACACACAGGCCACGCCTTCTTCACTGGGACTCTCACACACAGGCCACGCCTTCTTCACCGAGACTTAAGAGACACAC
>JAQQZT010000010.1:8752706-8779063 GCA_030068275.1 Clarias platycephalus | reverse complement strand
TCACTGGGACTCTCACACACAGGCCACGCCTTCTTCACCGAGACTTAAGAGACACACAGGCCACGCCTTCTTCACTGGGACTCTCACACACAGGCCACGCCTTCTTCACTGGGACTCTCACACACAGGCCACGCCTTCTTCACCGAGACTTAAGAGACACACAGGCCACGCCTTCTTCACTGGGACTCTCACACACAGGCCACGCCTTCTTCACTGGGACTGACAGACACAAGCCACACCTCCTTTAATGACACACAGGCCACACGTCCTTCACTGAGACTGACATAATGGATCATAATGTATGTGTGTGTGAGACTCTGGGTGTGCACACTTCTCTTTAACCCATGTACACGTGGGTCAGTCAGGATGCAAACAGACACCATTAACCTGTAACATTAAATACTTTCTAAATGTTTTTCATGTATTGAGTCATTGAGGTGAATTGTTACATTTAACGTTGTTTATCTGACGAATTATTGAGGCAGATGTTTAAGGTTAAAGCTCTGTTACACAACCATGTGTGTGTGTGTTTCCCTTCCCTCAGGTGAAGAGTGTACACTGTAAAGCTGGGGAGACAGTTGGTGAGGGAGATCTTCTGGTGGAGCTGGAGTGAACACACACACACACACACACACACACACACACTTGTCTCCACTCCACAGTCTGGACACACAGACTCAAACACTACTAGACTCGACTGATCGTCACACCTTTAGTCTTTGACTCATCTTTTTTCTCTCTACTCTGGTGATGTGACTCTGGTTTTAAGCGTCTACGTGTGATTTTCTTGTCGGACTTCAACGGCGAATATTCACAAGAACGTAACCGGTCCTGTACCCGCAACATCATGGTGTATCATCACATGGACATTTCATTACTGGTTCATCTGAGAGCGTGGAGACCTTCTTGTACTTCTTCAGTGCTTCACACTCGTGCGGGCCTGATTTTGCCGAGTCACTGGCGTTTGTGCGTCGATGTAGGCGGAGCTTAAACAGGAAATAAAAAAAAGAACCCTGAGTTTATGAAGAGTACAAGTGATGTCAGGTGATGAAGAATGAAATAGCTCCGCCCTTTCTGACCATGAACATTTGTCAGTCACTCAGCAAATCAGCACACGTGTATGAGAGTGTGTGTGTGTGTGTGTGTGTGTGTGTGTGTGTGTGTGTTATCTGCCTCATTTTACTTCCTCCCCTAATTGTTTGGAGGTGTGCATACTTTTTTGGTGATTAAGGTTAAACCTATTTTGGGCTGAAAGGACCAGAAAAACTCCACACTCCATCCCTGCAGTGTGTGTGTGTGTGTGTGTGTGTGTTTCCTGATAAAACAGGACAAACAAAGAACATCACCAGAGCCACTGAGTAGCTTCCTGCACTTATCACAGCTGTACACAATGCCATCATGGACTCGTGTTCTAACTGTAAATGTTAATAATAAACAAAATCACTCTTTGTTATAATAAAAGCGGCTCTGGTGTTTTGGAAAAGCCTCATTGTTCCAGTTCTGCACGTTCTTGCATCTGGAGACGCGAACGCGTCCTTTCGATACCCAATCAGCGAGAGTGCCTGATGTGAGTGTCTCGGATTGATCTGCTGCAGAAACGATGATGTCACCACTTTCCCCACTCTTCGTCAATCATCCACTTCCTTAACTTCCTCCCTCCTGCTTTCCCTCCCGAGAGAAACGACAAATCCATCTTTTTTTTTTTCTTTTTTAATGTTGCACTCATTCTTCATCTTTTAATGTAGCAATGCATTTTATTTTCTGACATTTTAACAAATGTAAACAAAACGAGTCCGTCAAATAGGAGCGCGCGACTCGACGGGCCGCACTAGTCGGGTAGGTTCGGCCTGGCTACGGGTCGTCTCCGTGGAAACGGGTCTCTTGTTTATATGAGAGTCCATTAACGGTGTTATTTGACTCTTCTTCAAACAGCTTTGTTTAAAATGTAAAATTAAGGGTGTGGTTTTTTTTTTGTTTTGGGGGGGGGGGGGGGATTCTCCACTCGTCATAAACAGAGTCAGCGAGTCGGGCCTGGCGCTGTTTACACAGGAGCTAATGTAGTTATCAAATAATTAATAATCCATCTCACTCAGAAAAAAAAAACCCTCTTCAAGCACATATTCTCATTTTTAAATAAGTTTTAAATAAAAAGCTTTATTCCAAAGGTAAGTTCAGAGTGGAGCTTGGATCGATCCGGCACTTAAGCTGATGCAGTTACTCGGTTAAACTTTGGGAGGCGGAGCCTAGGAGGCAAAATGATACCGAACCCATGCTAAGGAGGGAAAAAAAAAATCCAAGATGGCTTGCGTGTGGAAATGACCTGTTTGAGTTTTTTTCTACAT
The DNA here is from genome assembly GCA_030068275.1 of Clarias platycephalus. Taxonomy (NCBI): domain Eukaryota; kingdom Metazoa; phylum Chordata; class Actinopteri; order Siluriformes; family Clariidae; genus Clarias; species Clarias platycephalus. The sequence continues at coordinate 8,776,721 of JAQQZT010000010.1, read as the reverse complement.
GTTAAAGGACGTCCCACCTGAACCGCATCAGTGAATCTGGAAGACATTCTGAAAACTGACGTTGTCTTGAGGCAGAATCTGAAAAGATTGTATGTTACCTGTGAGCTAATTAACCTTGTAGCGCTAGTGTGAAACTAACGACACCAGACATGTGCTGACTGATGGACTGCATTTGGGTTTTAGTGGAAAAACGTTCCATCTGTTTCCCCTTTTTATTTCAGTTGAGTGTATTTGTGTTTATGTTCCGTCCGAGTCCTGCATTGCGTTGTTGGATCTTGTGCTTGACAATACTCGCCTCTCTGCATGGTCATGTACTAACCTCATCACTAATGAGCCATTCGCTTAGAAGGGAAAAAATAAAAACACTTCACCCTGAACTTGACCTTTTATAGCTTTGTTGTTCAACTCCAAAACACACACACACACACACAGCGCCTTGAGTGTGTGCTCGGCAGCTCTTAAAATCCTCAAAAACAAACCTCTCTTTCAGAAACGTTATTACTTCCATAACTGCCAAAGTTTTACCAGAAGGACCTTGAGCCTCATTTGCTAGCAAACGTCTCTGCCGCTCTGTCCGGCTGTCATTCGTCCCTTCCTGGAGTTTGTCGTGTGTCTCGAGTCTCAGACGGTCGTGACTCTCATGACCAGCTCGCGGTTGTCGTTTCTCGGCTCCGTCGTGGCGTTTCTGGGCTCCTGGTTCCGGAGGTTGAGGCTGAGCAGCTGCAGGAGGCTGTACGCGCAGTGACGCTCCTCCTCTGACGAGTCCTCTGGAGCCGCCGTGATCTCCGGGACGGTCGTGCCCGGGGTGATGGTCACCGTGGCGGCCGTTGTGTGAGCGGAGCTGGAGGGAGAAGGGGACGTGGGCGGGGCCACCCCTGCCCGATTGCTTAGGGGGAGCGTGAGGGAGCGCAGGGTGCTGCCGCCCTTCTGGGGGTCCTCTGTGTCCTTCAGCTTGTCGTAGTTGAGCACCTTCCACTGCTGATTCACAGCCTGCCAGCGGTGGAAGATACGAAACACGGACGGGCCCTCGTGCACGATCAGAGCTGAGGGAAAGAGAGGGGAAAGAGTGAACGCTTGTATCAGTTTCTGCTCCTGCGATGATTTTGCTTTTTCTTTTTTTTTCCCAGGACCAATATAGTACTTAAGAATACTACTAAGCTTTGTGTTGGAACTTATCCAATCGCACATTCAGCTGGAGGCATTTGATTATAAAGGTAAAAGTTTTCCCAGACGTTCATAGATTTCTCATTTTATTTGCCCTTTCTGGTCTGATTAGCAAACCAGTGACTTAATATTAAGTAAAGGTCAACAAAAACAATGCTTTGACCGACATACAGAGGTTTACTTTATTGTTCCCATTTGAAATTCATATTCAGTACAGATATCTGTTCAAGTCTTTATTTAGTCTTTAGTGTGTTAACAAGTGTTGACATGGAGCTCTACTTTCAAGTAATCTGTAAAGGGATAGTCTAATCTAGTCTGTCTCAAATCAAAATAGAATTTTATTACAGTAGGACTTGGTCAGTATAAATAGTCTTGCTCTGCACACTGAACAGAAAGTAATCGGAGCAAAATTGCACAAACATCATTCCGTGCAAAAATGTATTCCAACGTTCTGCTGAGACTCATATGAAGCTTCTACAGTCCCACTAAACCATGCCGAGTCTCCGTTTTTGTTAGATACGGCTAGTTCTGGTTAAGTAACAGCTAGTTTGGGAAGAACTATCAGAAGCTCTATGAGAGTCTCAGGTGAACTTTGGAATGCATTTCTGCATGGAACGAGGGTTGCTGAATTTGCCCCGGATGGTTTGCGTTGTACTCGTGTGAGACAAACTTTACTTTCAGTGTGCTACAGTAATGTCCTATGGTAATGTACTTCAATTTTGATTCAAGATTAGGAAAAACCTGAAATATCTGGAAAAACTGTTGGGTATAAACAATAAATGAAAAATACACAACTATAGTTGAAGGGATAGTTCATGTTTTTTCATGCTTATAATCAGTATTTGAGCTGAACGTAAGAGTAATATGTACAGCAGCCTGGATGTAAATTTTTTATATTATTATTGGATATGAGGCCACACCCATTAACTGAGACCGGTACTGTGGCTTTCTCTCTACATGCTGATAAGACACGAATCCAAATCGAATGTGACGTGAAAGCAGAGTCAGCATGACACACTTTACTTTGAAGTAAAGTTGAAGGCGGTCAGCACACACACACTACCAGATCATGCTTGTAAGAAGCTGCCACTGGTTTGTAAAATCGCATGGACAGAAAGAGGAACACACACACACACACACACACACAGGACACACCTATTTCATCTTCCTTCTTCTGAGGCAGTCTGACTGATTCGGGTCGGCGAAATCCGACACAAATATTATAAAGCTTGTGTTTGGCTTTATTTTTAAACAACAGTGCATGTTGTGTAGTAAGGACATAATGCAAATGCGTGTTTAGGACTTTTTTAACAACATAGAAGAGAGAAGTCAGACTAGGAAAAAAAAGTCTAGCCTTAAATCAACTATACAGTTTATACTGTTTGTTTAAAATGTTTTTACTTTTGATTTACATATTACATACTCACGTCACTGACGGACGTCCAAGCTTATTCTGTATAACGTCACTATATATAGTACAGGTCCTTGCAAAATACACATGTGACATGAACCAGTGAGAAACAGGTACAGATGATGATTAGTATACTGGTGATGCTGAATGCTGACTGGTTGGAACAGAGTTTTAAACTGTATCTTTGTAGCCTGTCACAGTAAAACATTTGTTTCTGTTTCTTTCATTTTAATCTACATAATTGAATTGTATATACTGTACTGTACAGTACCAGTCAAAAGTCTGGATTACATTTTGACATTCTTAGAACAATACTGGATTTTTTTTCAAAAACTATGAAATAACATACATGGTATCAGGTGTTATTTTAAGACATGAAGGTCAGCTGTCCTGGTACAGTTCTCGCAAGAACAGTATTGTCAAGTGCATTTGCGAAAGCGATCACCAAACTGGCTCTCATGAAGACCTTCTCAGGAAAGCAAAGAGCAAAACTTACCTCTCCTGCAGAGAAGTTGTCAATTTAGAGTCACCAGCCTCAGAAATCACCAATTAACAAACAGACCCTCAGATTAGAGCCGTTATGAAGGATTTACAGAGCATAAGTATCGGACACTTCTCAATATCAACTGTTCAAATGAGGTTATTGTATATTTTGGATGCCTTCAGTATTAAAATGTAGTAAGAAATTCAAATCAGGAAGGACAATGGAATTAGAAGGGGTTCATTTTGGAGCCGATCCTCGGCACATGGTTTGATATGAAAGAGGAAAACACACTCATTGAGCCTAAGGTTCGAACCTGGAATTGGATTTAGATCATAATATAGTTCCTATTTAAAATTTTCCCTGACATTTTATGCAACTTTTTTCACATACAAAATGTTTACATAAAACCACATTAACATTACATTGTTTAAGTGTGTGGTGATTTATACTAAGTCAGAAGTTATAGGCTTGTTAGCATCATGAGCCTTGCAGCACCAGTACAAAAAAAATTAAATACAGCAAGCCCCCAACTTATGAACAAGTTCCTTTCCTGGCAGCACGTTCGTAAGTCGGATTCTATCGTAAGTCAGATTCGTTCTCAAATCCGAAAAAAACACCTTTGACACAAATATACAGTGTAAAGCATGAAAAGAAACAACAACACAGGTTTGGTATTTTGGTTTCGCATTATACTCTCACAAGACTGCGCCTCCAAATCGCCAGGGGGAATCACAGTGACGCAGCGGGGTCAGCTGATCTCGTTTAAAGGGAACCCGGAAAGATGTCAGGGGGAGGACATGGCTACATGGTGTTTACTGCGCGCTTGAACGGACTCCATTTTTTCTCAGAGCTGTATTGGACTGTGGACTCTGTCTCGTTGAGGATTTTCCGAAATTAGGATTATTCACTCATTCCCATCCCCCCCCACACACACACACAATATACCGGACTTTAGACATTTTATTCATTCACTTACACACTGAAAATATTGTATTTAATTGTAAATATTGGTATCTAGTGCACTGCAGTGTCTATTATTTGTACAATACACATGAGCTACTTTTGCAATTTGTTCGTATTCGTAACTCGAACGTTCATAAGTAGGGGATTTACTGTAAAAGTAACGAAAGTGTAAGACAACAGCACTGGAAATTTGTGTACGTTTCTTTTCTTTCTTTGCCTGAGCAGTCCTTTTAAATTTGGTAAGAATAATAAACGCTAAATAAGAAGGCGCCTCCTTATCTATGAGTTAATCTCCTTTTCTTTCTATCACACCCCATCTTTCTAAATAAACACAACAGAACAGACTCTTTCTCTCTGCGTGCTGGACTGCAGTCTTTCTCATTAGCGGTGAAGAATTTGAGCTGCGTATTGATTTAACAAATACACTCCATCCACTAGAGCTGGGAAAATGGAAAACGAGGCTAAGTGGAGAGAGCTCTTGAGGCGATGCTTGAATTTTGATCAGTGAGTCATTTCCAGAGTCTGGCGAGCTTCACGACTTTCTTTTCTGTCTATCACTTTCTCTCTCATCTTCCCCAAGATAACCATAAATTATTCTTGCTTATGGCAAACTGAATTAAGATAATATGACTGGGGCATAATCAGGCTCAAAATATTAAGTGGGTTCCATATTTAGCGGCGTGCTGTCTCAGCAGGTACTATCCAAAAGCAGCTTGGGTCCGTTCTGTGTGTTTCTAAATAGAGGGAAGGTTCTCCTGAGCGTCTTCTCTACGGCTGCGAGGGTTATTATGATAAAGCCTGGTCGACACTTTAACGGTGTTATACTGGATGAAAGATTATTTTACTCAAGCTGTGTGGGTGTTGGGTTTTTACTACTCGAAGAAATGAACTCTGTCAATTTTTGGCAGCTTAAACCAGGAGGATGAGATTCTGGGAATAGATCCACACACACTTTCCTATCATTTTATTGCTAGTCTATAGTCCCTTTTAGGCTTAATGTAAATGCTTGATACTCGAACTGATGTTTGATTTCTACAGTGATTGCTTGATGACTTTGAGCATTGGGGGTTTCTTTATGGGAATTCCCATAAAAATTGTAAAGCTCTTTATTCATTCACCTTCCTGGTGTAGGTTGCTGCAGATCCAGACTCTACCCAGAGTGCCCTGGGTGTGAGGTGGCAATGCCAGTATATTAAACCATGCACCATGCATTCATGTTTATCGACAATTTAGTGTAGTCAGTCCATCTACTGGCATGTTTTTGGGAGGCGAGAGGAAACCAGAGAAGTTCAGGATCGAGCCCAGGACCCCTGGAACAGTGAAGCAGCAGAGCTACCTGCTGCAACCCTACTGTACGCTGAAACTTCTCCACATGACGCTAAATATAAACGCCTGTTACTATATAACATGATATCGTTATATTTCAGCATTTTCCACTTTTTTTAGGCGTGCAACACTAGCAAAACTCGGTCTTCAGAAACATGACTTTTAATTTTTAACCTCTGTTCATGACCTCCTGTTGGTGTTTTCCTGAGGAGAAATCCTATGTTTAGGTTAAAAAAACAAAAACAAAAAAAAAAGGTGAAGGCTAAAACTCATCTGATGCATCAGCAAAAGTATGTGGACACCTGACCCTCACAGCCTTATGTACTCGTCGAACATCTTACATTACATACATTTAGTCCTCACTTTACTGCTTTAATGTCCTTCATTTTTCTGAGAAGGACCTCCAGCAGATGTTCAAGCGTGGCTGTGGGGATTTCTGCTCATTCAATGATGGGAATATTAATGAGTTAATGGGGTGGAGTTGTGTTCCAGTTCGTCCCAAAGGGTGTCAAACGGCCCTGTCGCCGGACACTCGAGTTGTTCTGCTCCAAACTTGGCAAACCATGTCTTTCTAGAAAACTGCAAAGTCATCCTGGAATAACTTGGAGCCTTTTAGTTTCAATTAAGTGAAACAATATGTAGAAGAGCCACACACGAGTCTGATGCTCAGGTGTACACTGACCGTGTAGTGTCTACCAACAAAATGATTCTGATACTATGCCACCAAAATCGTCATTAAATCCTAGAACGACCATTGTACTGAAAACTCTTCTTCTATTCCTCTTTCGGGGTGCTCCTGTTAGGGGTCGCCATGGTGAACCATTGGTCTCCATCACGCTGAAAACACTCTACCAGATCTAGTACTCTATTGTATTTTTTTTTTTCTGAAAGGTAGTTATCAAGCCAGTGACATGGAAAAGGTTGGTCGAAAATGAATTACGCGTGTGACTAATAGGGAAGGACATTCTACGCTACATTGTGTGTTTGCTGCACGCTGCCTTTTACTGCAAGTGGCTACTTGATTATGAATCGCCTGTAAGTTAACTTTTTTCTTCTTAAAAACAAAATAATAAACATCCTGGATAACTACAATGTTATGTAATGTATAAAATGAAGTATAATGAAATTGTCAATCAGGTTAACGTCCATATCTTATTATACAGTTAAAGACCATCCACCTCGGAGGCCTGAATCCTATCCCAGGGGCACAAAGTGGGGTACACCATGGACACTGTATATCTGACCGGATTCATACCCTCGACCCTGAAGGTGTGAGGCAACAGTGCACAAATAAAGATGAATTTATCAGAATGATAATGAATAAAGATGAATAAAGAATGAATGAAAGATTTATCAAAGGAAATAATGACAACTTATTTGAACCTAAAGTATAATACATAAAAAGGAACTACTAGACCATAGCTGAAAGAGAGCTAAATAGATGAATACAGTACATTTATTTTATTACTGTACTATAAGTACACAGTTCATGTATCTGTACTTTACTTGAGTACTTTTACCAGAGGATATTCTTTACTTTTACACTACATTCTACAACAAAGATCTGTACTTTCTACTTCACTACATTCCTGCATAGTGTTGTGTTTCATAACCACAGTGGTGTGTAGAGAGAGAGAGACAGGGGTAGCTCAGTGGTTAAGGCATTGGACTACTGATCAAAAAGTCCAAGATAAAAAAAAAAAAGCACCAGCAAGTTGCCACCTTTGGGCCCTTGAACGAGGCCCTTAAACCTTATCTGCTCAGATGAAGATCAAAAAAACTGAGATCAGAAGTGAGTGGCTTTGGATAAGGGCGTCTCTGCCAAATGCAGTAAATGTATTTGAAGCAGGAATATCCTGCGCCACCTGACTTTTTGACAGAACTGCATGATTTGCCTTCCATCTGTGAAACACTTAAGAATGTAGCAGGTGTTTGAAATACTTCAATACTTTTGTACTTTTTTCTCAAGTAGAAATATAAATGGAGTACTTTTACTCGAGTAATGCTTTACCTGGTTTTACTCAGGTGCAGGATTTGTGTACCTTTGATTAAAAAATTTTTTGTACAAATTGAGCTAAATAATTGTGCCTAGTATTGTCTGTATCTAGTTTTGAAATAAGTACATTTTTGAGGCGAATAAGCTAACTCACAGTAATGCTTAACTGACTGTCTAGTAAGACACACCCTTCATTAACTGGATTTTTTCTCTCAGATCTTCCTCTCTCTGTCCCTGCTTTTTCGTTTTCACTCCATTCATCCACTTGTGGAGATGTCATGATCCATCACAGAGAGGACTTCCGAAGGACAGACTCATTGATCTCCCCCTTTCACACACATGAACACACACAGATTATTCATGGAAAAACTATCCCTGTCGGCCTGTACGCACTGCTAGTCTCCCATCAGCGGTAATAATAAAAAATAAATAAATAAATAAATAAATAAATAAATAAAATATATATATATATTATTCTCTTTAATCTGCCCAAGGACTGTGTAAAAGCTTTCGCTCTCAATCCAATAGCTTTGGCTCCGTTCGGGCAAGTCTGTCATCCTAATAGAGGGAGAGTCTTTCCCTTCCATCAGCGCGCGCGGGTATTATAGCCTCGGCCTCTCGAGCCCTCGCCGTATTTCTCCTGTGTTTTTATGGACCGTCTGTGACACGGCGCTACAGAACGGCGAGTCTGTCGAAGCCTCGTATTTCACACACGGCTGTCAGGGACGGACGAGCGCGGAGCCGGGGAAGTCATCAAACGCACTCCAGGTCCGTTATAATGGACTGAAGATTACGGGGCAGCCTTTTATTGTCACAATTATGTTCGAGGAAAATCTTCTCCACACTCAGGTTGAGCCACTCGTCAGTCTCTCTCTCTTTTAGAGTGTTCCTCTGGCTTATCTTCGCTTCCTGTTTATCTCTCGCTCGAGAACGTGCAAATCGCTCTTGTCACAGATCTCACGGCGAAGCGGATTCGCAATTATCATCTGACACTTAATTAACAAACAATGCTATCATTTAATTAGGAGCGTCGCTTCTCCGAAAGAGCGGGAGAGAACAATAGCTAGAGTGACTTTTCTGTCATTTACACCCGGGTTTTGGATTGTTGTGTCTCTTCATGCCCAGTCTGTGGATTGGGACTGATCACACATGTAGACCCCACTCTGTTTAGCCGTTCGGCAGACGCTCTTATCCAGAGCGCTTTGAAGTTTCCGTCATTGGATAGATCCTTACACTGGGTTACTACACTAGGTTACTAACTACAACACCCACTCAAACATCTCAGTATATCTTCTCGAAGGACAACACTATAGAAATTATATTTGGATGTCGTTGCCAGTTTGCAAGTCTGCATGCTGAGTTATTGTTAGCGGACAGTAAATCTGTACTCTGCTATACGAGCTGCACATTGACTACTCTAAAGTAGATGCAATTTTAATTTCTATAGTATTGTCCCTTGAGATCATATAATAAAGTGGTTGCTGAAATGTGAGGGGTGTACTTACTTTTGTGAGATTCTGTAAGTACCTTCAGTCAAATACTGTTGCAAAGTTTTTTTTTTTTGTGTATGTGGAAGTATTGCAGGAACAGATAGGTCTTAAGTCGGAAATCAGTCTAGACGCGCGTCGTCCTCGATCTCTGAGAGATGGTGGGAGGAGCTAAGCAGTGCTGGAGGATCGGAGGGAACGTGGAGCGGTGCGGTGAGAAGTATGTCAGTGTATACAGTAAGAGGTATGTTTGAGGATGAGGTCAAAGGCAACGAGGATTTACAGCAAATTAAACATTTCTTTTTTTCAGTATTCCTTTATTCATTAATTGTTTATGCTGCATATTTGTATTTTGAGAGAAATATTATTTAAACGTGTGAGTGAATATTTTCACTGTGTGTAAATTCATTCACTGTATAAAAACGATTTCTGCTCTTTTTTTCCTTTTCTTTTTCCCCAGAGTTCCAGTACTTCACGACGTCCGCTTTAATGCGGTGAGACGTGTCGGAGATCAATTAGCTTTAGCATTCCTTTAAACTTTAATATGCAGGCTGAAAAGATCTGCACAAGCGGCTGAAAATCCGAGCTCTGCTCAGTCTAGACGAGTCTGTCTGCACATTTAAATTGTGAGAAGAGTGAACCTGGCAGCTTTTATGTATAAATATCTCAATTATCCGTAGCCAAGAATGAAGCCGCTGAATAACGCCTACAGCCTTGTCTTCGTCGCCTTCGTTTTTTTTCTCCTCGTAGGTTTTAAATGCTGTTGTATCATAAATGAGCTTTGGATACGTGTGTTTGCGTGTGTAGTGTTACCATCAAAGTGGTGCTCCGGGGGACTGTTGGACCAATATGTCTTAATTGAGGTGGTTTAAACTGAGACATGGCTGAGACAATAGACTGTGTAAAAAGAGCTGGACATCAGCTGTGACGTCACCCAACAGGTTCTCAGGCTCAACTGTAGGAGCTCTTCTTATCACAATGTTGTCAGGAGTTAACTCCACCTAAACCCAGGTTGATCCGCAAATGGGCGGAGCAAACAGAGCCTGGCTTTTGTTTGGAACCCACTCAGTTACCACACACAAGCTAGCGAGTTTAGCTTTAGCTTAGCTAAAACAATGGCGGCTAACGTCAATTTATTAACATTGTTAATGCACTTCCTTGAATTCCGTCACACACTACACATCGTCTCGGGTTGACTCCTGCATTTCTTGTCATAAAACGATTCTAGTTAACTGGTTAGCATAGCAGACAGCTAGCGGTTTGACACCTGCAATGTATCTGTCACTCAAACTGGTGACACCCCTAATTATGTGTACTTTTATGGCTTGATAAAATTGTAACTGATGATTTGCATAAAATTCACCCCCGTCATGAATCTAAAATCTAATTAAGGAGAACAAAACCTTTTTTATACCAAGCGATAAGTATGCTTACTTATGTTGTGAAGTTGGGCATTTCAACATGGATCAACTCGCTTTTGGAGCCCCCAGTGGACATTTGAGGAACTGCATGTTCTGGGTTTGCGCGTAGAGTTTGTTTTTTCAAAATTTTACATTGCCAATTTTTGTGACGCTAGCTAACACCAAAGACAGTAATATTTTTGTTTGGGGTAAATATTATAGAAACTTGAAGTTCCTTTGCGTTCTCACCATAAGGATCTTGATTCACTTTTTGATCAATTTTCATTCATTCACATGAGTCTTAAGTGTTTGTGCACACTGACAAAATATGAGAAAAAAATCCTCATAATTCTAACACTTCACACTTCCTATGACATCACCAGAAAAAGGGAGGGGAGGAGGGGGCATTTTGCATGACCCTCCACTAGCCCAACACTGGGCATCACTCACAGGGAAGTCCCATCTCCTGCATTCTGACTGGATGGAAATATGCACCCATTAGTGTTTAAAGCTACAGACGCCAGGCCACATGATCTGAGCTGGAACATCAGCAGACACATTTTTGGAGACTTTGGTTCACAGACTTTGGTTAACTTGTTACAAAGGGGTATTAATATGGGACGTTGTGTCATAGATTCCTGGCAGATGAAAATATCTTGGATCTTGGAAGCATGCTTAAGTAATGATATTAATTAAGGACGCCCTGGATCGAGTATAAATAAAACACCACCATGTGTAACGGTAAGTTTTGGCACTTTTTCTTGCATTCGGTTTATTTTAAATCAAACATGCCAATCAATCAAAGCAAAATAGGCAAAAAAAATAAATAACCACATATTGGTCTGACTTTATGAAATTGTATTTGTACCCACTCTCTCACTCACTCTCTATAACGACTATCCTGTAAAGGGTTGCAAGAGGCCTGGACTCGGGGCACTAGATTAACAGGGTGCCGATCCATCGCCTAAGGAGGACTATGGGCCAGCTGGAAACGTCTCTTTCTCTAATCTGCATGTCTTTGGACTGTATAAGGGAAACCAGAGCACCCAGAGGAAACCTGCCAAGCACAAGGAGAACATGCAACCTCTACAGTCCCAAAGATGGGACTCGAACCCTCGACCTTGCAGGTGCTAACAGTTGGTTTTTTTTTGTTGCTCATATCCATTACCTGGTTTGTACACAGCCATGGAACTTTGAACATTAAACTTGACTTTGCACATTGTCTTGCTCATGACTGGAAAATTTTTTTTTTTTACAGCTAAAGATTTTTCATACGTTTTTTCTATATTTGTATCATTTCATACTTATTTTATTTGTGTTTTTTAGGTCGTACTGTATAAGCATTTCACTGCATATCTGACAAATACAATGTGAATTTGCCTCTTCTAGCCTCTTCTACATCTATAGGTGTTATAGGTTTGATGCTGGATAAACCTTTCGGCCAGGTCACCGACTCACCGATGCACACCAGGTCCATGAAGCCGTACATGGCATAGCAGATCTGGAAGAGCAGGTCCTGGCGCTGCCACTTGGCCGAGGGACTCAGCGAAGACCACACGAGCCACGAGATGCTGGCAATGAGGAAGAGCGAACCGAGCACCGCCGCTGCGATCTGCACCTTCTCGATCACTGTCAGAGAGATCGCCTGCCACTGCACGGATAGACAGAGAGACGGCGATTATCACAAACGACAAACAAGACGGTAAGGTAAGGTAAGGTAAGGTAAAGTAAGGTAAGCTCTGTGCATCTCATCTCATTTCTGAAGGTGGTGTGTACAGAAGGTCACCTGTAGCGGATTCTTGGTGCTGATGGCGATGACTTGGTATTTGTAGTAGCACAGCTCACAGCTCCACGAGCCCCTCTCGCTGATCCACTTGATCAGGCACGGCTCGTGAGTGCACCGCACCGAGCCGCTACAGCGGCACGGGCTCAAGAGCTCCCCCTGCAGGACACAACACGAATACACTGTCGTTATGATTTATTTATTATCCGATTCCGTGACGGTGGGAGGCGGCACTGCCACAGCGTTCGGAGTCTCTGAAGACTACGCTCATTAGAATGCGGTGCTGCTTCGCTGTCATGCTCTTTCACTACGGGTTTAAGTAAATGTTGTGTTTAAGTCTCCTCTACAATAAAAACCTCTACAAGCTCCATTATTCACCACGCTGTACTCAGAGGAGCTTCAGGACAACGCTGCACAGCTTGAATGTGCTTTCGGTAAACTGTGTGTGGGCGGCACACACACACACACACACAAAAAAAAACACTCATGAGAAAAGCCGCCGTGTTTGCATGAAGCTCTTTTAGCCAATTTGCTGAATGACTGTACATCCTTCTGTCACTGTCTTTATTATGAGAACACAAGCGCTCCTGATGGAGAAACATTGTCTCCAAGCACATTCTCTTTTGAAGAATGACTGTGTTGAACCCGTTCGGGCTTAACGCCTCCTTCGTAAAACGTGTATGATATATAACATCATCTCGAGAGTCAGGAAAAGTTAACATGCGATAAATATTTTAGTGTATAAAAACGACAGAGGGGTTTGTCAGCTGGAGAGCTCGTTGTAGTATGTAAATGTATGTTACTGTGCTGATTTCTACTGTAGCTACACTGATTTATCTCGGGGAACACAAGGGCACAAGACGGGGTAAATCCTGTTTGGGGTGCCAAACCCCATCATTTGGAAACGCCAATCAGCCTACAATGCCGTGAGAGGAAACCAGAGAACCTGGAGAATGTTTGCATTCATTTATTTTCGATTGTCGCTTATCATGTACAGGGTCACTGGGAGCCTGGAGCCTATCATAGGGCACGAGGTGGGGTACATTCTGGCTAGGGTGCCAGACTCTCACAGGGCACGCAGACACTAACATTTGTACCCACACACTAGGGGCAGATCTACCCTGCAGGTCCTTTGAACTGTGGGAGGAAACCGGAGTACCCGGAGGAAACCCACCAAGCACAGGGAGAACATGCAAACTCCATGAGGCGGGAATTGAACCCAGACCCTGGGGGTGCGAGGCGACAAGTGAAATCCATATTCAACTGCTATTTCTTTATGTTCTGTCTTCTGATTTCTGTTGTTTGACTCAAAGTGGAAAGGATAGATATAAAAAGCTAAACTTGCTAAAACAGCACTTTTGATTGAAATGTGGCTTGTTAAGATTTTACACATAAAAAATCGTCTGCATAGTTTTATATATTCCTAGTATTATTTTGTAAAATAAACGAATCCTGCCAAAGAGGGAGTTTTCTTACACTTTGTATTCCAGCGATCACACACAGGGGGCGCTATCTGTACATTCAGAACTCACTTCTCTGTTAAACATTAGCACTTACACGTTAACTTGATTATTTTATAGAAATGATTAACAAAGCATACCGACTGCTATAGCCTTTTCTTATATATATATTTTTTCTCCTCCTGATCGTCTCTGTTGTAAACCACAATAAAGTCTAGACTGCCTCCAGGTCTAGACCGGTCAAGGCTGTTTTGCTCAGAGCAGTTGATCTGAGACTTTCCCTTAAAGCAGTATATAAAATTCAAGCATCTTCTCAGCCATGAAGTGAACATTAATATTAATCCTAAAACATTCCCGCTGACTGGATCTCACCCAACGCTCTCGTCTGAACTCGAGTTTGTTGAAATTGTTATACACCGTGAGGTCGAGAATCTTGTCTTTATCCTAAAACTTTGGTCTTGAGGGGAGACTCCTGCTCTACAGATGTCTATTTCTCTCCTGTAAGGCTCGGTCATGAATGGCTGATGAGCTGGGGAGGGGGAGGGGGAGGGGGGGATCCTGAACCACAGAGAAGACAATAAATAAATAAATAAACAAACAAGCCATTTGCTGTCATATAAACCGCCATAAACTTTCATCTCCAGAATGGGAAATGGACACGAGTCCCGGTATTTGTTGTGCTTGTTTATTTACTCGGGAGGGCATTAGCTTTCCTGCATTAGGAAATGAGCTTTCTGGACATCTGACAAAACAAGCACAACACACACGTTTCAACAGCTCGAAGATAGCACTCATATTGGGACACCATGTGTTGCCTTATTGGTTTCTACCACATTAAAAAAATGTAAAAAAATAAAAAAATAAAAAGCTTTTCCCCATAATCATCATCATCATCATCATCATCAGGCCTGTAGGGCACATTCACACACATCCTACATTTACACTCCTCTGACTTACATTAGTCCACCTACAGTATAACAATCATTAACTAGTTTTAAAGCAAAACTCATTTATTAAGAATGTTGGTATCTAATGATTTTATGTGTTTTGTTTTGTATATTTTATTGCCATTTTATTGTCATTTATTTTAATTTTGTGTACTTTAGCACTTTAGTTCAACATAGGTTTCTGTAAGGTGCTATCTAAATAAATGTTACATTTAAGCATTTGGCAGATGTGAAAAATGAGATAAAATGCTCTGGATATGGGCGCCCATATCCAGAGCATTTTATCTCATTTTTCATATCTGAACAGTTGAGGGACTTGATCAAAGGCCCAACAGTGGCAACTTGGTGGTGCTTGGGTTTGAACCTGGGACCTTCCAATCAGTAGTCCAACACCTTAACTACTAAGATACCCCTGATCCATTTTCAAATGTTGATTGAAAATGTTGATTGATGAACACACAGCTTTAAAATTTGCTAAAGTTATACCTTGAACAGCTCCTGATTAATATTTTCTAGCCACATCGAACTGTAGTGTAATCTATACTGCGCGTCTTTTTCAGCATTTACGTGTCAGTCAGTTGATCAGGTATCGGAATGGACGTAGGACAATGTATGAAGTGCGTTCAATAAATTCATCCTTCCCCCCAGTCTCTCCTACCACCAGAAACAGGTCATGTTACTGTATGCTGCTTTAGTGCTCCGCCCATCAATCCATGCTACTCCTCTCAGAGACTTATTGGCTCATGCTCAGCTTTGAGAGTTTTTTTAATATATTAATTTGGTGTTTTATTGTAATTTTTGGTGGACGGTTAATTTGACAGTCAACTAGTTGATTGGTGGATAATGTTAAAAACACCGTCAGAAAGCGCTACCAGTGTAAAAGCCATGGGGATCACTGTATACTCTGATAACGTTGTCAGAAAGCGCTACCAGTTTGTCATAAACCTTACCTCAGATAAAACTGTATTATATATATTTTTTTGCAGCGCTAACACCAATCAACACTTTTTCGATATAGTTTTTAAATTTTTTCATTTTTTTTTTCATATTCTTTCTTTAAAAACTGTTTTAAACTTTCATGTAATCAGCAGTCTTACAATCATTTCATTTCATATTACTCTGTGTATGACTATGTACATGACAAAATTCTAAATTTGAATCAAAACTACAGGTAGGGGAAATTGAGAAACTACTGCAGATTGATTTTGATATAACTGTCAAATTTTGCTACTGGTAGGAAATTCTGCTCGAGCACAAAGACACATATTTGTGCTGTAAATATTCTTCTATATTACTATAAGTCTAGTCACATAGTTTTTATAATATTTTTTTTTTCTCATTGAAACACATGATGGATTGTTCAGATCTTTGAATGCTGGCTGAAAAAAATCTTCCATACTGTCTTGTATTGTTTTCTACACCTAATGGTGATGAATTAACTTCAAGGACTTCAGTTATATTTATATCTTTTATGCTGAACAGAGAAATTCAACTTTACTTCAAGTTTTTGTCTAAAAAACGTTCCTAATATTTCTTGTAATGAGAAGTCATGGTCTGCCTTAATTTGATCACATAATTCTTTTACCTTCCTCTTTTCTTTGCCACTACAGCCCTGATAATTACCGGCAGGTGCATAGTTACAGACAACCAAATAGATGGTAGCAAATTTTGTCCTTCTAATTGCTTTAAAGAAGAAGGTTTTTGAAGACACACCATGGAACCTGCCAGCTTACGAGCAACTCTTTGGTGTCTAAATCTAGTTTGTGACCAAGTTCTTGCTGTAGGGGTTTAACAGCACGCGAAAGTCACGTCTCAGGATGGTTCAGGATGTTTTCAGTACAGTCAGGAAATGTAAACTTGTACAAACATGGACATATTAAGAATGCACAAAAAAGCAAAAGACAAACAAACAAATAAACCTCGGTAGGTAATCTAGGTATCTAGGTGCACTAAGTGGTTTAAGAACAGTTACAGTGTTATCTGTAGTAAATAGTGCAAATAATTATTCTTTTAAATAATGAATGAATGAACTTGTTTATCTGACTTTTTAAACCTGTACAAATTTCAAAACTCTAAACTGATATTTAAATCTTTTACTACAAGATCAGCACTAAAGCTAGACAAATAACTTCCACACTATGAATCTGTATCCCATTATACCCTTAGACGGTGGTGTAGCCTCTTAGTTTTAGGGTCCACGGTTTAACCCTGGTTTGTTTGCTGCCTGTGTGGACTTCTTCCTATGTCTTTCTGAGTCTCGTGTTTTAAATATAGCTTGTCCCATGCCATGCTGCTGGCTGGACTGGCTATGTTTATTGCCCCTAGCTATGTCTGAACGTATGCGTGATGTCCTGTGTAATAGCTTGCAGTCTCATCCAGGCTGAATTCCTGCTTCTCACCCAGTGTTTGTGGAACCACTGCAACCCTAATTAGGATAAAGAGTGAATGACTGATGGAAGCAGCTCTAATTAGGGCCCAAGCACTATGGCATCATAGTGTGCGAAGGGTCCTCTTGTTCTTCTAACGATTACCCCCCACCCCCCAGCATCCGGGGCTTTTTGGAGGTTTTGACAGGTTTAGAAATAATTGAAAATCAGCACACAGGTTGGAATCAGGACACAGGGCGTGACACAGGGTCTTCACAGGGGATTTTGCTTAATAGCCCTACACATTTAGATCTCATTGAGCCGAACAACTTCCTCTATGCATGTCATGGGCTCAACTCAACAGGAAGTCAGTTACTTTGGGTTTTTTGCAAAACGCACCCAATGGATTTTGATATACTCCTACTAGGGGATTTGTATGATCGACACCAAACCGGGGACATTATGATCAAGACATTGAGGATGAAAGTTTTTTTTTTTTTTGATGTCTCAAACAGTTCAGCCGTGGTGAGGCCATAAACTTGTGGCGAAAAATGGCTAATAACTTCCTTAGTTATATATTATGTGATAACGGTATTGGTATTTTCTCTTTAAATGCGTGTGTCCACTCTGCCCTCAGTCTTTGTGCAAGTGCTTGGGCCCGATCATCGTTGCTTTGCAATCATGTTTAAAACGTTTGTTATACTGTTATACTCTGCATCCATATTCTTTGAAGTCTCCTTTTCTTTTGAAGTTGAAGTGGGAGGTTTGCTTTCACAGTGGAAGGCAGATTTCTTTTATCGCACAATGTAAACCTGGTGAATGATTTTTTTTTTTAACATTTGACGGAACATTAAATGATAGAGCCATTGTTCATTCCAAACCAGTGTGTATTTACACTGCACAAAATCTTCCTTAGAGATCCTTTTCAAAAATAAACCATTTGTTGTTGAATTCTACATAGAACTTTTTAAAAAAGGTTTTCCCAAAAAACGAGACAGTCTTGATAACTATCCAATGTACTACAGTACCTCACTTCAGCATGCATGAGGAGAAAAGAAAAGGTGAAGGAAGGAAGGATAAAAAATATACTTGCGAGGGGCATGTCCTGCGAATGCGGCCTTGTGACCCCACCCATGTGGTTAAATAGCTATTCTGAACGTTACAGACTGGACCTCAACAGTAAAGACGCTTTGTTAGAGCTTCGGGTCTTGCCTCGTGTCTCAGACAGACAATAAGCGTTAAAGGTGGGTCACGGGGTTGCACGCTATTGATCTTCTCGAGCTGTATTGTAAAGGGAGAGGACAACTCCGGGACCTTTCGGAGAATAATAAACAGCTTGGTGACGGTTTGGTCGTGTTGTTTAGGCGAATTTAAAAAAGACCGACTGTTTGAGCACAAAGGCATTTTTAAAGCGGCGAGAAAGACTACTAATGTGCTTTCTCTTCAGCGCTCTGTGAGAGGACTGGAGTTTTCGAGAGACTCCAGGTTGGTAGTCGGCGGCGCACGCTGAAAGCTCTGAGAATACATTTGCATGTGCGGAGGACTGCATTTCCTAAAGGAACACTTAAGAGGATTATGGTATAAGAGTCTTAAACTAAGAATTGGTCCTCTGCTCTGTGCAGATTACATTTGATTCGGGGGAATCTTACGTTTCTAGTCAGTGCTGCTTTATAACGCGAGACATGACGATCTGACACGATTAGATTTTTGAGCATTGTACTGTTAATTTGATTAGATTCGATTCAATAACACTTACATTTGTTGTCTGATTTTCCCCAAACAGCTTTATTTCTTAAAGGTTTTAAAGTTTTAAAAACCACTTAAAGTATTTATTAAACATTGAAGTGCTGTGTAACTTGTGTTGATTGATTAAATGTCATGTCTGGCACAAAGCAATAATTTTTATTGACTTTTTCTGCCAAGCTTTTGTTTTACACTCCGGTCCAGTAGGTGGCGATAGTGCACCAACTGCACGAAGAAGAAGTGATACTCTTGCAAAAATGCAGTATTTGTGGAAGATTGTATTTGCAGTGAAAGCTGTGGTACGCTTTGGAGGAATTAATCAATGTTGGACCATTTAACATTTGCAAACAATTGGTTTGAACAGATTCGAAAACTGAACCATTTATTCAATTAATTGAATTAAAAGATCGATTAAGATCCAATAATTAATTTAAATCATACAGATCAATCATTTTACCCTTACAAGCCAGAAACTCATCCGGGAAGTGGTTTTCCAAAGTTTTTTTGTGCAATGCAATTTTCTATTTGATTTGATTACATTTTAATGTCAATTTCTTACATGTTTTGACTTGTAAGAAACAATTACAACTATTTAATAATAAACATAAATAGATGCTGTATTCTGTTGGTTGTTTAAACATCACGTCTCGTACAAAGCGATAAACCATTAGCTATCCCGTGCACTGCACTCCAGTCCAGTAGGGGGCAATAATGCACCTTTCATTAATGCTAAGGCATATTACTTTGCTTTTTTTTTTTTTTTTTACTTTTAATTACGTTGCAGAAAGCCTTTGCATTTTGTGCAAAAGCTGTGGTGCATTTTCAAAGAATTCGGCCATTTAACATTTGCAACTTTACGGAAATAATTTTAAAAGGTGTGAATCGATTCTAAATGGAAAACTGACTCGTGGATTCAATGAACTGAATCGATCACAATGAATCACAATCGATTTAATCATAAAGCTGTAATTAGCAGATACAACAACAAAAAAAAAACAGACCACAATGTTGAAGTACGAAGTACGAATCTACATAACACACACACATTACATCCTCGGTTCATGTGCGAGTGGATCAAGTTCCTAAACTTACTTGAAATATTTGGAATAATTAATAGAGATATATTATCTGGATAATCTGGAAAGCTGTACACTTGTCAGTAATTATTCATCTTGTTTGCTCTGAAACATTAATGGAAAGTGTCGTGATCACGGTGTGTGTAGGTCAGGTTTGATGGAGCGCTTGATGCAGCAAAGTCGAGCAGGAAATGAGGCCACTTTATCTAATTGAGTCGAGCGAGCCAATCAGTCTGTGCGCTCGCCTCACCTGCGGGCCAGCTGGCTGTTTTTCCCAACACTAACCTGATGATTGCATTCCTCTGGATTTACATCCTGCAGCTAAGTCCCTGTCCCAATTGATCATTTATATGTGTGCGTGTGTGTGTGTGTTTGGAGACTGAATAAGAACCAGCTAACCCGAATAAGAGTTGAGTACAAACCGAACTACTGAATGAGATACACAGACACGGACTGAAGGCTGTCAGGAACGGCACATGGACACACACTCATTCGTACGTGGATATCAGTCTACGAATCAGGACTTGACTGACTGAAGACGATGGAAATGTCAAATGTCAGAATATGGGATTCGTCCAGAAAACCTACGACGGGGAAACGAACGGCGATGTCTGATGAAACCGGCTTGGTCGTGTTCGCTTGTCCGTGATTATCAGAAACACAAAACGAGAAAGAAACAAGAGGAGGATGACGAGAAGGAGCAGGGAAGTGAGAGGCAGCTCAAGGACTTACATTATGCGTCTTTCAGCTTTTTCTTATTAGAATCCGTTCAACAGTCAAAGCTAAAACACGATCACGCGTGCCGATTCCGAGCCAATGTAATTAATGTACAGTAGTAACGGTTAAACAGATCGAACATGCCTCTGATTGATCTTAAACCTCTGTTTGATGTTGTTTACTGTATTAACACACAGTGTCGTGAACAGCCTGTGCGACCATTTTTAAGCTCACTAATAAAGCTGAAATTATTCAAACAATGGCATTTATCTCTCCTCTTTACGAACCGATTCGTCTACAAACAGCGACACAGAGGCGGTGCCGGATAGAATTAATCAAGCGACATGAAGAGATAAGAAGAATTGTCTGTTTCGGTCCTGGAAGCCCTTCGGCAGAACATCACGGAGATTAATGATTGTGTTGCCGCGGCAGAGCTGAATCTTACATAAGAAGTTCACTGAGGGCAGGAGCGCGCGCGTGTCGGAGAACATTAGCGTCGCTCTCGCTGTCTCTCCGCTACCTTTTCCCTGGCCTTAGGTTCTGTATCACTCTCTCTACGCAAGTAAACCCGACTGTGAATGGAGCTGGATGTGACACGTGCTGGAGGAGGAAGGATGTGATGAGACGGAGACCTTTCGTGCTCTTGTCTGGGAATAGAAATTGAAAGTAAACTAAAGAGATGCGTATTTAACAAGAGACAAATCTGTTGCGTCCTGACAGCAAAGCATGGTGGTGTTGGCATCATCAGCAGGGAATCGGAATCTGATCTGAAGTGGCTCGAAACCAAGAACTCGACTCGGTCAGAACGGCCGTGTGTAAGAATCCCTTTTTTTTAAATTTTTTTTATAAATGTGGCGCAAAAATTGCTGCTCGCTAATAATCTCCACACAATCTGTCTTTGGCAGGAGGAAATGGGGAAAAAATCTCATGCAAACATTTCTCAGGGAGATATCTCAGAAAACTTAGTGCTTTAATTAAAGCCAAATCAGCATCCATCATCAGAGACGTCCGTTCAAGCTTATCATATCTGCTTCTGTCTGCAGCATGCAACACGCCAACACCTCCATGCAAAATTTAAAATCGCTAATGTTTCCACACACATACAGTAGAGTATATAATATACACTTATATAATACACGCACAGGAATATTAACCGCCGCCTGTACTGTCTGGGCAAAAAAGAAAAACAAAATCACCATTTTCATCAGAGGGGTCAAATTATTAGACTTCATCAAGCAAAGACAACAACTAATGAGGTCCTTGAACATCTGAAAGGACAGTTTATACACCATCCAAAAAATGATGAATGGAGATTACTTGGTGAAGTTGCACGATAAATAAAAACCAGCGCTACTGTATGTTTAAGAGTGGAAAGTCAGAGCATTTCCATACACACACAATGTGATGAGAACTAAACAGGATCGAGACTAAACAGCTGTGTGGTGGTCATAAGAAGCCTCTAATCAGAAAAAAGGCTTGAATTAATATTGAACATAACTTTAATCAAAGCCAAAGATGACTGAAATCTTTTTTTTGACTTTCTTTTGCCTATATACATTTACACATATATAGAAAGTGTATTAACCGACTTTGAACATGGCATGATTGTTGGTGGTCAAAGTATTTCTGAAACTGATGATCTACAGTTATCTGTAGGGTTTACAGAGAATGGTTTGAGTAAGAGAAAAAAAAATCCAGTCCTACTGTATGTGCAAAACATTCTCGTTGCCAGAGGTCAGAGGAGGACGACCAGACTGACTCCGAGCTGATAGAAAGGCAACAGTAACTCAAATCACAGCTCGTTACAACTGTATGCTGAAGTGCATTTCTGTACACACACACACACACACACACACACACTCACACACACATGGCTAGAACGTGGTACTGAGGCTACAAAGTGTCTGACCTAGGTAAAAAAAAAAGGTTCATTTTCAGATAGGATCATATAACACCATTTCTCGTAATACTTAAAGCTTCTTATCCCCCGATCCATGCTTTGTTTTTTGGAAATATGCATACATATTTATATTTTTATTAGATAACATGAAACACATCTGCTGAATATAATTTCATGCCCTTTAATGTCTCTAGTGTCTGGAATGTTTTTGAATTCAAATCTTTCATTGATTTTAATTATCATTCAGATGAAACTTGGCCAGATTCGATCGTACGAAAGAGTGAATTATTTTAAAATGCAAAATTGTTACGATATTGCACCCTGAATTTGACATCGTTATACCAAAAGCTTTTTAAGTCATTACCAAAAACTGGAATGCTTAAAGTTTTTTTACAGGTCATATGCTTCTAGAAGCTTAGTATCAATACTCAAAGAAATTTTAATCATTTGCATTATAAATTATTATTGTTTGAAGTGAGACAATATAACACTGAAAAATGCCCATTTTTGTGGCACATATAAAATCATCTCTCCAAAACGGCTGAAGTTAGTTACCAACTTCCATGTTGCATAAACCTCTTTGGCGCATACATTTTCTGTATTATATTTATAACAAAGACAATAATAAAATCAGCACTAATACTGTGTTTTGGCCGAGTAGAACCGAATAGTAACAAGTAGAACCTTGACGCAGATTTGCCCCGGCAGCCAAAGACCCACACCAGGGGCGAGTGCTATCCGCTAAGAAGAGCTGACGTTGCCTGTTATGATGCGTTTTCATTTCTGCTGGGACATTTGGATGGTAGAGTAAAAGATTTTGCGTAAACAACATGAAAGCAATCAACGGTTCAGGGTGTTACTGGTGGTGATGTAATGTTGTTGTGGATATTTAAACGCCACAGCCTGTGTATTGTTGCTGATCATGTTCATCTCTTTATGACCGGCAGGATAACGCGCCATGTCATGAAGCTAAAATCATCTCAAACTGGTTTCTTGGACCAGTGTTGGGTGTAACGCATTACGAAGTAAAGCGTTAGAGTACTTGGATTACTTTTTTAATGTAACGAGTAATCTAACGCGTTAGGTCGCCATTTACGTTATTCTTAATAACTCAGTTAGTGTATTTAGTTATATTTCTAAAAATGTAATCCGTGAGCCAGACATCAGTCATTCCCAATCCGTTTGTGTGTGTGTGTGTGTGAGAAAGTCATCCTACAAGCCCCACCCCCGATAACCCGCCCCCTCTGTTATTCCTGCTGTTATACCCCTATCTCATCTATGCCGTTTGACTATGGAAAGATGGAAACCTAATCACAGCGCCAAAACTCGAGGTGAAACATGATGAACGGTACTTATGGCCACCGCGCGAAACCACGTAGGTGAGATAGGGGTACTAGTGGTTAACAGATTATGGGCAAAACTTTGCTGAGTGATGATGGTAGAATAATTATAAAGGTCTTGACTAAAACAACATGTATGAGGAATCACAGATTTTTCACAGGAGTTTTCATTTTCTGCAATGGAAAAGTACTCGAACTAGTTACTTGTATCAGAAAGTAACTTATATCTAATGTAACTGTTAACTTTTTAATGACAGTAATTAGGGTTCGGTACCGAAAACCAGTGCTAATACGGCACCGGTACCTATATAACCGGTATGTACCGGACCAGAATAGAACGCGAATTTCGGTGCCTCATTTCGGTGCCACTTACAGTAAATGCCTGAACTGTCGATTGAAATATTTGTTCTCTAGATTCATATATTTTTGTAGATTAATAGTTTATTAGATTA
>JAQQZT010000010.1:8739866-8752606 GCA_030068275.1 Clarias platycephalus | reverse complement strand
CTTTTGTAAAGTATCGGTTCAGGCACCGTTTTGGCACCGGTACCGTTTTAAAAGTATCGATTTGGCACCGGTATCAAAAAAAACTCAAACGATACCCAACCCTAACAGTAATTTTGTAATATAATTAGTTACTTTAAAAAAGTAACGCCCCCCAACACTGGACATGACAATGAGTTAACTGGACTCAAATGGCCTTCACAGTCTTAGATCTAAATCCGATAGAAAACCTTTGCGATGTGGTGGAACGGGAGATTTGCATTATTTACTGTATATGATGACATCATCCATTATGATTAATGACAGAACAACACTGATTAAAACAAACAAAAAAAACACATTGCGATTATTTTGAAACGTTGTAATTGAAACTTTTCTATGTAGCTATAAAATCTACCAAAACTTGTATTTGAATGTATTTATCTAGGCTAACATCAAATAACTGAACAAATGATCTCAGTAAGTGGATTTTTCACAATTTTGAATCTATTTAAAAATCTAAACACCCGATGCCCGGGATTGTGTATGTTCCCCTGGTGACGGGGCAGCTCTGTCCCCTCGGGGCATGACCTCCTCAAGACCTACGGGGTGTGCTGTGGTGTCAGGCAATGAGACATTTGAGTGCCGTGGGTTGCGGGGTGGGGCCTCTGTGGATCGGACATGCTTGTCCGGAACATTCCATGGATGCTCAGATTGAGATGTGGGGAATTTGAAGCCCGGATCAACAGCCTTGAACTCTTACCTACTAAGCCTTATATGCAGCAGGCTGTGATGCACTGGGACTTCTAATATCTTTCTGTCGTGGCTGCACTGACCTTTTTAAGGAATTTGTGCTACCTCGGCTTTTCTGTGGGATCGGACTTGACAGGCTTGTCTTTGCTCCCCAGAGACACCCGTCAACGGTTTAACGGTGTACATAACTGATACTTAGTGTCATTCAGTTAGTGTTAGTTTTGTGCCTGATCGGCATATACAGGTTAGTCCCCGACTTACCAGCGAGTGCCGTTCTGGGAGCATGTTCGTAAGTCCGATTTGTTCTTATGTCTGACAAAGTGAGCCTTATGCGCCTTAAAGCATACCAATCCACAGTCCAGCGCCTTTAAATCGTGAGAGGAATCCCGAACACCATTGTGTCTCAGAGCTGTTTTCCACTGTGTTGGACTGTGGACTCTGTCTCGTTGAGGATTTTTTCACCATCGGGACAGCTTTACAGGACAGACATTTTCTATCAGGACTACCTGTATATCTTTCAGAGAGAGTGATGAGTGATGATGCTTAATGACTTAATGCTTAATGGGGTTATCCCTCACTGTACCTGTTGTTCCGCTATGGTGAGAATCTCACATGAGAAACACACAAACACATTCCTGCCTTTACCAGAGCTGTGTCAAAGAGCAGAGAAAGAAAGAGAGAGGGATGTTTTTTGAAGACGTGGTGGATATTACAGGCCCACGGACCTGCTAGTGCTGGACGTTTTTCTTCATTAATTCTAATGAATGTTTGACGACTATGTTCTAAATGCTCTAATGAAGACTGTAAATCATCATATATTAAAATCTTTAATTAAACTATCCGTAAATGCTGTTTCAATTGTAAACTGATATGAAGGAAGAAAAACATCCTTCTTACTCTGATAAATGCATCGTTGCCATCGTTGCACTGCTTCAAACCATTTCTTGTTTAAAAAAATTTAATCTGTGAAATATCCTATAAATCACACGCTTGTTGTTTGTCGTACTGTATGCACGCGGACATTTTTGTTCCAGCAAATGCATTGCTTTTGTGATGTCATATAGCGAAACCTGTCAGTTAAAAATATTAGCAAAAATAAAAGGAAATGAAACGAGGAAGCTGCTTGTGCTGCTGATGCACCCTTGAGCAAGGCAACCTTTACACTATGCTTTACCAGGAAGACTGCCACGGTTAAAGTCATGTTGGCCAATACTGAATGTATTCTGTTCACAAGAACAGACCGGAACAATCATAAACATGCTCAGGATTTTCCCTGAGTGAACCCTCTAATGCATGGAGTAACAGATTATGTTGATTTGCTTATTGTAGTCCGAAAAACAATGTGAAGCAACGATGAGCGGGCCCAAGCACCCTGCACCATCACCACCCGGGAACATGCATTTAAAGGGGACATACCAATACCATTATGACATCATTTTCGAAAAAGGGGGGATTTTATGTTTAGACCTTCAAAAAAAAAAAAACAGATGCTGGCAGAAAATTATCACACTATGTGGTCACTCAATGTGATGTCACTCAATATGATGTCACACTGAAAGTTATAGGTTTAAGGCATAGTCACGGCTGACCCGTTTGAGATATCAAAAATCCCTCTGCAATTTTGCATCCTCAACGTCTTTAGATCACATCGGCCCAGTTTGGTGGCGATACGTTTAATACCCTAGGAGGAGTATATCAAAATGAATCGGGTGAGTTGTGTAAAACTCTCATGAGTTTTTGAGCATGTTAAGACCCCTAAAAGTCCCAAAAACTTGGCATGCATGAGTTGGAGGGCAGGTTGGATTCTGCTGTCAATAGGATGCCTGGTAAGAAAAAAATAAAGAAAACCACATGGTTAAAAGTGAGACTAATAAGAATGCTTTGATTTTCTATGGCGAATAAACCTTGGACGTTGGGGCAATGTAAAAAGGTCATGTGATCGGATGAGTTTGATGAGTTTAACCCTATTCCAGAGAGATGGTCACGTCAGGGTAAGAAGGGAAAAGCATGCACCCATCATGCACCCATCATGGGGGCAGTGTTATGATCTGCGGTTGCTTCAGTTGGTCAGGTCTAGGCTCAGCAACGTTGTGCGGCAATAAAAATTAAAGTCAGCTGGCGACCTGAAGGTACTGAATGACCAGGTTGTCTTTCTTCCCTGATGGCACAGGTACAGTATATCCCAGCACTCAGATTGTGAAAGAGTGATTCTGGGAGGGTAAGGAATCATTTTCATACATCATCTGGCCACAAACACATTCCGTGCAGTAATCAAAGCTAAAGGGAAAACTTTTTGTTGTTGTTGTTGTTTTTGGCCAGGAAGTGTATGTACATCATTTTCAAGATGCATTACATTTTCCTTCCTGGATTACTACAAGTGCAAATCATGAACCCTTCAGGTAAAAGATGCCGGTGGAAGTCATTTGTACTCTGAAAGATCTGCTGTTGTTGTACAGATCGGCTTTTGAGGTACATCAACGCAACTGCCTGTCCGAGACAAAAGCTGTTTGTGATAAATAACCAGGTTGCGACATTAAACGTCGATGAGACTACTTCTTGGAAAAGATGTATCTTTGTGAACGTATTTGCCGGGCCCAAAGGGGGAATTAAGATCTGTAGAAAACGCTCGGGCTCAGGGAAACTGGAGCAAATCTAATGAGACAAAAACTCAGCAATTTAGAGGCAGCACAGAAATAAGGTGAAATAAAAAAAAAGAATAAAAAAAACCCACCCTGGCACTCTAATGCAATTCCCACAACACAGAAATGTTTATATAGATTTTTTTCTATCTATCTCTCTCTCCCCCTCTCTCTCTCTAAAGCTTTAAAAAAAAATCCTGAGAGACTTCTAGCTTGGAAAATTGGTACTTCACTTTAAGCGAGAAGCTTAGAAGGCGTCACAGAGAACAGCTCGTCCTGACTGGCTTTCTAACAACCTTTCGGCGTGAGGTGTTCCTCAATCTGGAGATTTTTTCCCCCCCGTACTCCTACACAGTTAGGAGTTACAGACTATTCATTCATGCTGGACGTGTCCTGCTGGACGCTGCGCATCATGATGTCTAACGACGCGGCTCATTAATCGACACAGCGTGATTGAAACCGTGCGGGCGTGATGGTCTTCCGGCGACACCGCTCTGTAGATTTCCACTTGCTCTTTATTGAAGAACTCTCTCTTTTGACATGACCACAATGTAGGCAGGAGGGGGGGTTGGGAAAGCCATATATATATATATATATATATATATATATACACACATACAGTATATATATGTGTGTGTGTGTATATATTTATTAAAAAGAAATTTCCATCACGTTTACCAGGTCCTGCGTGCGTCACTCGAGAAGAGGACCGTTTCGTATTTTCCTGCCCCCCTCTCTGGGTTCAGGGTGGTGGAGCTTTTATAAAGCACTCGTCCTTGTTTGAGGAGAGATACAGCGAGGAAGATGGAGATACAGGAAATTGAGTGACTCAAGGTCTGACAAATGCACACACACACACACACACACACACACCTCTGTTCGACAGAGTCTTCTCACAGACCCATCTGCTTCCTGCACTGCTCTCATTATAGACAAAGAACCATCCATCAGCCGCCAGCCAGACCTCCCTAACACACTTCACACACTGATGGATACCAGAGAGAAATATCCTGCTGGTGTGCTAGAGTGTGGGATATCATATGGCCGTATAATGTTACCATTGCAACCAACTGTCGCAATACACTTTTTTCCGAGAGCACCACGGGTATCGGTGTACCCGAATGTGGCGATATTAACGTATTGACCGTTCACGTTATAAAGGTCTCGATGTATCGTAATGCGAAGTGTTTATTTTGCCTGGTCCTGGTGTTGCTTGTACTTTTTCTAATTTTAGAGTGGTAGTAGCCAAACGCTAAATAACTAGTTGATCACAGTTGATCACAGATTGATCACAGATTATTTATAGCTTTTATACAAACAGCTCCAGAGCAGCTCCAGAAACAGGGAATGAATAATAGTAATGAAATAGTACATAGCGCTTTCGAGATGCCGCACAGCCAATCTAATTACTATAAACTGGAACTGATTGTAGTATGAAAGGCATTAATCCGTAGAAATATTTATTGTTTGATATGCATGTTAAACGCTAAGTTTTGTACTAGCTTTGCCAGCAGATTAGCAAAGCAAATTAAAATATAGTTGCAAGCAACGATGTCGGGCCCAAGCGCCCTGTGCCATTGCCACCCGGGGGCGCACCGCACAACTTGCAAACATCACAGTCGGCATTTGTAATTTGTGTGTATGTGTGTGATGTATGAATTCCCTAGGAGGAGTATATCAAAATCCATCGGGTGCGAATGAGCCAAAATAACTGAATTCCTGTTGATTTGAGCCCAGGACATGCAGAGTTGTTCAGCTCAATGAGCTCTAAATGTGTACCGAGTTTCGTGTGCCTATGTGCAAGTGTGTATGAGCTATACAGCAAAATCTCATGTGAGGGCCCCGGGCCAGACGACTCTCAGGCATCCAAATGGCGGCAGATTTCAACCTGTCTGCCAATTTTCATGAGTTTTTGAGCATGTTAAGACCCCGAAAAGTCCAAAAGGGTAAAAAAAAAAAAAAAAAAAAAGGAACTTTAGGAAAAAAAGAGGGGCCTGCACACCCTATAGTGCTTGGGCCCTAACTAACTTTACTTGCTTACTACAATCTCCAGACACCAACAATCTCTCCTACATCATTCTAAACTTTATGCCCAGTTACAACTTTTGTGATTTTTTTATATGGACTCTTACAAATTCAAAATAATGACTTGCCATGGCTCTGACATCATTAGTTACAGCATAATAGTAAAGCACTAGAGGCAGAGTTAAGGCAGAATACACAGGAGCTACGGTGTGGAAATCTGATGATTAGGTAAGGTGAGGGCATGAATAATGCAGATTATTTCAAAATCATCATGTGCTGCAAGGCTTTTACTCCTCTCGCTCTCTCTCTCTCTCTCTCTCTCTATACCTATATCTATATATATATATCTATATAAATTTTGTGGGGGGTTCCCTTGTGCCACTCTGTGCAGCGCTGCTCTGTCCCCATGAGGTTTGCTGTGGAGTCTGGGACCAGGATGTTGGCAGCAGATCTTTTGGCTGCTGTGGGTTGTAGGATGGGGTCCTCGTGGTTCAGAGTTGTTTGTCCAGTACATCCCACAGGGACACGGATTGACTCATTAATTGTTCATTAACTTGCATATGCATGTCATGGGCTGTATTCAACAGGAAGTAAATTATTTTAGGTTAAGTACAAAACACACCCAGTGAAATTTGATATACACTTAACACTGTATATTATGTCATAATGGTTACTTTAACAAGCTCAATTCCAGTGGCATCACATTGAGTGACATCATATTTTAGTGCCTTTTTTTCCAATATCCAGGGCTTTTTGTCTTAAGCTATGCGATGGCACAAGTGCTTGGGCCCGCTCATTGTTTCTTGCAACTATATTTTTACTTTATGGTGTTTAATAAGAGGTCAAGATTTCCTCCACGTTCTTCCATGTTCAGAAAAATGAATCTAACTAAAGTTGTAATCGAGGAACTGTAAAAAAATATATATAAATAAATCTGAACTATCGAACATAGTGCTGTTTTTTTTTTTAACTGTCTGATTTACATACAACAGAAAAGAAAATCTAATTCCAGATGTAGCGTGTATGCGTACACAATTATCCAGGCTGTGTCTAGGAAAAGTGTGTGTATCATCTGACACCTATGTCACGAACTCCAGCGAGGTAACCTTTACATAATGAGATCGGCGACTCTCCGACGGCACACGGCAGAGGTGAAGGACAAATCTCAGTCTGATAAACGCACTGTGGTGGAACTGGAGAGCGAGGGGACCTCGAGTCAGAGGGAGGATCTCATTACCGTGCTTGTAGCTCTGCCCAGATGTTCATTACTTCAAAGGTTCTGTAACTTGTTTTCCTGCCACTCTTTATGCTCAGGTCATTAAAATTGGAAACAGTAGCAGTAACCAGGATCGACACTTTCTCTCATTAATTAGAGCGAGACGCTTAGAGATAGGAGTAAAAACCTGAAGAGCTGTTTAGATCTCTAGATCTCGGATGATAGATATCCTGTGCCTCACCTGATCCTGTTTCCAGTGCATCCAAAAAACTAGATCATTTAACTGCTCGGTGAAATGGCTTCGGTCACTCCTTTAGAAATGTACCAGCAACGGGCGGCACAGCGGGTAGCGTTCCTGGAGCCACGGTTCAATCCTGATCTCTCTCTGTGTCTGTGTGGGTTTCCTCAGGGTTGCCGGGAAAGAAACATGCCATGCAATATTACTACTGTGCGTGTGTTTATGCATTTAAGGCCCTCTTACCTGATCTGCGCCCTGAAAACAGATCCTGCACAGCGGTGTCCGCGTTCCGCTCTCCGTGCAGCTCTCCAGGCTCGATCTCTCGTCGAGCTTCTCCTTGGTGCAGTCCTCGCTCGAGCTCCCGCCGTCCGGACTCTCGGTGGCGCTCCGCTCCGCTTCCCCGTCCCACGCGGAGGCAGAGGCGGCGGCTGCGTCCTCATCCCGCGTGCGGTCCACCGGGGAAGCGGCGCGGGCGCTCGGCGCTCCGCCGTTCATGGCCGACGGTGCCGGTGCCGGCGGTGGCCTGAGCAGCAAAGCCTTCAGGTCACTGAACAAGACGCGACAGCGGCGGCCTCTCTGCTTTCCGTCGCGCCGCAGCATCGGTAAACGGCTCAGCGAACTCCGGCACCATCCAACACCGACACCGACAGCGCACCACATGTGCCCGCTTTAACCCGCGTAACAATGGACGAGCTGCAGAGAGGGGGGCGGACACACACACACACACACACACCTTTACCGCGCTAGCCTAGCAAACTGTCCCGGCTACGTCACAATAAATAAACGCTCCGCCGGAACGTCTCCGACAAGCCCGCTAGCTCCTGTGTGTGAGCTAAAGCTAACAGATGATGATAACGGCTTTTTCACGAGAGCGTTCCTGCTCCAACGGCCGCTGCACATCCTACACACATAACCGTCCACTGACGTGTCGAGCGCGCGCGCGAGCGAGCTCCTGGCTTGCTCGAATCTTTAGGGTCGACTCTGAATCATTCTCAGTCCAGGTCTTATTGAAATCAGTGGAGTCGATTCCGTGAATCATTGTCATCTAACATCTACAATACAACAGTTTAATCAGTTCCCCCCAAAAAAACTGATCTAAAACGCAGGATGCGACAAGTTTAACGTGAAATGTTAAGGGAGGATACGGAGTTTGAAGTGGATATGTTGGCATTTAAAGGTTGCGATCAGAGAGTCGACTCCTTTCAGTTGCCCTGCTAATCACACACTGACACACTCACGCAAATGACCGCACGCGACATTTTTATTTTAAAAAAGGAATTCCAATAAAAACACCGGAAATGGTTTGGTTTGCCATTTCAATCCAGCAAGCACAAATCAGTAAAACTATAATAAACTACATACACACAGTCACACACACACACACATGATCAGAGATCAGATTAGTGGTCGGACTTAAAGCGGCAGCGCGAGCGGTGTGCACGAGCTGGCCCAGGCAGCGGTCCGGTTCGGTGTCAGAGAGGCCATGACAAGTGCAGCTCCAAATATCCCTTAAGGTCCTCCATCAGGCGCCTGTCCGTTTGTCGCGAGGGCGAGGTGATCCTCGCGCGCTCCGGAACATATCAGATATCAGTGAGTGAAGGCCAGCGCTGTAGCGCGCGCGAGGCGGTCACCGTCATCAAAGAAAAATTGAGGGTTTTTTTTTTTTTTTTTGGAGAAGGAGGTTGAAGGGGGAACCACCACCGTTACCTTCCCGTTCTTCTCTGCCGTCGTGTCTTTCTGTTTTTCCTTTTTTTTAGCGTCACTTCACTCGCGCTGCAGGTTTCAGCACCATGTTTTCCTGGGACAGCTCCCAGTTCCAGGCGCGAGCCCGTTCTCCGCCTTTCAGCTTCTCTGCGCGAGACGGGCGCGCGCGAAGGCACCAAAAAAAGAATACATGTACCTTTCCTTGTCACTGTGTGGAGCATTGCTTTCAGCTTTTGTACATTTCTTGTATATGCATGCCTTTCACATCTGACATCTGAGTTCAATGTACCTTTTTAAAAAAACGATTTAAGATACATAATTGGAGCCTATACTTTTAAATGTACATAAATTTTTCAATGTAAATAAAATAAAAGTTTTGTCTGTACATTGGTCAATACACAATCTTCCAGAAGCTAATCTCAGAAAATGTTCTATCTGTATATCTGTATGTCAGAAAACTGGCTGGACTTTTAAAGCTGCTTTTAATGCAACTTTACCAGTCCATCAGTATTTGCCTGAAGTTAAACCTGCGCCATAAATGAAATCAAAATGTTGAGTAGAAGTAAAGTTATGAGCAGTTTTGTTGCAAATCACAAACCACAAACCAAGTTTTTCATGCGTCAAACTGCAAGCACGTCTTAAATCGAATGCTGGACAGAAAATAATGAGACTGTGGCAAAACTCCATAATTTCACAGCTAAAATAACAGCACTGAAGTGGTATAAGTGAATTTTAACGCGCTGGAGTTGTTTTAACGCAAAACATAATCTTTAAGCTACTTTTTTCGATTTCCCATTTGTGATTCACTCTCACAGAGACAGGGAGTGTATTTGGATGACAAGGAAAGAAGTACAACTTAGCGTAAACAAGGCGCAAGATACCTAACCTTACAAACTGAAATAATAATAAGATCATGGATTTCATTCAAACTGATCAGCATATTTTTAGCTTTAACTTTTTAACAATTTTTACTAATTTTTTTATTTATGCTAGTATACACTATATGGACAAAAGTATTTGGCCAAACCTGCAATGTCATTGTATCCAAATGCATGTACTGTCGGTCCCCCTTTTGCAGCTTCCACTCTTCTAGGAAGACTGTCCACAAGATTTTGGAGTGTTTCTGTGGAAATTTGTGCCCATTCATTCTGTAGAGTATTTATAAAGTCAATCTCTGTTCTAGTTCATCCCAAAGCCGCTCGATGGGGTTGAGGTCAGGGATCTGTGTGGGCCATGTCTTTATAGTCGTATAGGGGGCACAGTCATGTTGGAATAAGAAAGGACCTTCTCCAAACTGTTGGAAGCATAGCATTGTCCAAGATGTCTTGCTATGCTGAAGCATTAAGATTGCCCTTCACTGGGGATAAGGGGCCTGATTGAAACATCTGACTTGAATAATTAACAGGTTTGGCCAAATACTTTTGTCCGTATTGTGTATATACTGTATAAACAATTGAGGGTACCACCTCAGCAACACTGAAAGGAATTTTAGTACAGTTTTGTTTTATGATTGTGCAAAGAACTAATAAATAAAGTTAGCTTTGTGCCAAATGTAATTATATGGGAATGAGCTGCATACATTATGCAGATTCATAATTTTAGATGATTTTGTGAAGCTAATCTGTCTTGTATTTCTCATTTCATTTCATTGCGTTTCTTGTGTGCCATGCCATTTACAAATCGTTATGCATGACACTTTATTTCATCAGCAGCAGGATTTCAATACAGAGACAACATATGCTTTTCTGGGTACAGCTGTGGCTATATTTAGACACAGTAAAAATATGTAGTGTTAAATTTCTTGTTACAGTCTTCTCCTGTCCCTAGTAAGGCTTAGGAAGATGTTGTTATGCTGCCACTTTGACAGGCTTTATCTTCTTGCAAATCTGCAGAATTTTTCCTACAACCAACATGTCACACAATTGTTCAAGGTTGTATAAAGTGCTATTGTACGGAGGTGAGTCGAAAATTATCTGCACTTTGGCTGTGGAATCTTTTCCTTATTCACTTTTAGAAAAGACAAATGCATAATTTTCCAACATAATCTCATAAGTGATGTTTCTACATAATTCTAAGTAAATCTTCATCTTCGTAGGGCTGCTTTCATGTGTCCAAACAGGTGAAAGTTTGCAAACATAATCTGGAGCGAGATCAGGACTATAGGGAGGATGCTTTAACACCTCAAAATGTCATTTTTGCAGAGTGTTGACAGTCTGGGCAAAAGTCTGCGAACATGCATTGTCGTGCAAGATCACAACCTCCTTGGATAGCAATCCTCTGCATTTATTCCAAAGTTTATGCTTTTCAGTAAGTGTCTCACTGTTACGACCACTGTTGAATGTTAAACCTTTTTCCTGATAATATTCCAATACTGGCCCTTGAGATTCCCAGTAAACTGTAAGCATCAATTTTCCAGCTGATGATTGAACACATGTGGCCGTCACATCCATATGTAGTTATTCCCCAAACTGTTATAACAGTAACTTGTTACTGGAGTAATTGTGTAGAGATCCAGCCTCCCTTCACTGGAACTAATCAGCACAACCATGTTCCAGTATTACACTGCAGGTCAGCTCCATGAAGACATGGTTTGGCAAGCTTGGGGTGGAAGATCCCAAGTATCCTGCGCCAAGCCGTGACCTCGACCCCATTGAACACCTCTGAGATTACCCAGAGGGATTGGATTTGGATTGGATTAAACGCCAATTGCACCCCAGACCTCTTCACCCAACAGCGGTCCCTGATCTCACTAATGCTTTGGAGGCTGAATGAGCACATGGACAGCCTTCTCAGAAGAATAGAGCTTATTATATGTATACACATAGGGGTGGGATGGTCAGGCATCCATAAATTATTATCTATATTTAGATTTTTAGTCAGATAGGTAGTCTAAGCTGATTTAAAAAAAAAAAAAAAGAAACAACTATTGATATGTTGCACTGATTAACTTATCAGTTGTGCTATTGCTCTTCGTATTGCCCGACAGGAAACTCAGTGAACTCATGCTAAAAATAACCTGAGCGTGGAGCTTCCTTTGTTCATGTTCACAGCTTGTCAACTCTCTCGGGCCGTTTCTTTTTATGGCCTTCAATTATAGACAACACAAACAGAAAGAGTTTGTTTCTCAACTGATCTGTGGTCCAAAGTTCGTGAGTGAATGTTTCATTACAGAGAGGAGAGTATCAGATCCACGATCTGTATTTAATGATAAGTATGAGAAACACAGGACAAGGAAGCGCTGAGAATTTATTATGCGGTCTAAATGTTTTGCTTATCTACGACTGCGAAGTAACTAATTTGTAGGATTTAATTAAGTGGAAAAACGTACTTCATGCAACCCGTCACATTATTCCCAGCTGAATATATAGAGTAAGTAGAGAGCCAAGATTCTGCTGAATTTCACACTTCCATACATGGATTATAATGTGGGTCTCTTCATTACTGACCTGAATTTACTACTAGTTTTAGGAGAATCTCCAGGACAAAATGTTTACATGGAAGTGCTTGAGTGCTGCTAGTGCAGTAGTTTCATTATTCCAATGAGAAGTTAGTGTTTGTGTGCTGCACCACTGATGGCCACTGGCAGACATAACTAGATCCCCCCCCTTAATTTAGTATATACATTCTCGATCAGAGACCATGGGCAATTCTTGAACCCCGATAAGCACATACAGTATCTGTGGACTGTTGAGGACCCTGGAGTACACAAGGAGAACATGCAAACCCCTTGCACACAACCCTGGAGTTGCGAGGCAACTTGTTACCGCAGTAATTCCAGGCTCCATGAAGTTCCAGCCTCCTTTCATTGGAACTTATCAGCACATCCATGTTGCAGCATCATACTACACAAGATCAGCTCTATGAAGACATGGCTTGGCAAGTTTGGGGTGGAAGACCTCAAGTATCCTGCACCGAGCCCTGACCTCTACCCCACTGAACATCGTTGAGATTACCAAAACGCTAATTATGGCCCAAACCTCCTCACTGCGAGACAACAATGCTAACAACTGAGTCTTATTAAATATAAATATAGATACGCATGTCAGTGGTGTAATGGTTAGCACTGTCGCCTTGCACCTCCAGGGTCCGGGTTCGATTCCCGGCCAGGCTCAATTCCCGTCTCTATGTGCATGGAGTTTGCATGTTCTCCCCGTGCTTGGTGGGTTTCCTCCGGGTACTCTGGTTTCCT
>JAQQZT010000010.1:8723004-8739766 GCA_030068275.1 Clarias platycephalus | reverse complement strand
ATTCCCGTCTCTATGTGCATGGAGTTTGCATGTTCTCCCCGTGCTTGGTGGGTTTCCTCCGGGTACTCTGGTTTCCTCCCACGGTCCAAAGACCTGCAGATTAAGCTAATTGGCATTCCCAAATTGCCCGTAGTGTGGCAGTGAGTGTATGTGTGTGTGCCCTGTGATGGATTGGCACCCGGTCCAGGGTGTACCCCACCTTGTACCCCAAGTCTCCTGGGATAGGCTCCAGGTCCCCTGCAACCATGAAAACAGGATAAAGCAGTATAGAAGATGAGTGAGTAAGTACGTGACATGCATGTCATTAGGTGGAGCAATTGGTGGAGCCTGATGGATTGTGTCCAAATCTTTACAGAATTTGCTGTGCACCAGCTAAGTGAGCAAAGGGGTAGCAGCAGTAACTCAATGGTTAAGTCATTGGGTTATCCTCCAGAAGGTCCCAGGTTCAAATCCCGCCACCACCACCAAGTTGCCACTGTTCATAACCCTCAACTGGTCAGATGTATAATGAGATAAAAATGTAAATCGTTCTGGATTAAGAGTGTCTGCAAAATGTTGAAATATAAAGGAAGTCCACTAAATATTCATTGATTGATTCATTCATCATCTTTCTTGCTTATCCTGTGTACAGGGTCACGGAGGGCCAGGAGCCTATCCCAGGAGACTTAGGGCACGAGGCAGGGTAATGTTCGGATAGGGTGCAAATCCATCACTGTGCGCACACACACACACACACACACACACACACAATACAGGCAATTTGGGAGCACCAATTCTAATCTGTATGTCTTTGGACTGTGGAAGGAAACCGGAGTACCTGGAGCAAAACCCACCAAGCACGGGGAGAACATGCAAATGTTCTCATGAATTCATGAATGATTGAATCAATGAATATTTACAGTAAAAGCTTTAGTGGACTTCCTTTCCATTACACAAACCAAAGGCAGGAATCAAACCCTCGACCCTGGAGATGCAAGGCCACAGTGCTAATCATTACAGCACCGTGCCACATTCCACTGTAAATATCTTCTCCAAAATAGCTCCCACTTATGTTTTTGCACAGTTGCTATTTCTATACATTCGATTATCACCTCACAGTGTGGCTGTAAACGGGAAAAGCCATCTTGAACGTGATGTTTTTCATCGAGCAAGTTAGTGTTATTCAGCCTACCAGACTCAAGTAAAGCGTCAAGTCGCACCCAACACAGTGCTGATATTTTGACATAACTCTTCACAATCACAATGCTCAAAAGAAACAAGCTTAAACCGTGAGAAATTCATGCACAATCGATTAAGCCTGATCAATGTAGCTGGATCGAATCCTGTACCAGACCTTTAACATTTTGCTTATGAATAGGAATGAGTTGTTCAAATTGCTGCAAATTTGCATCCTGGCTGTTTGTTAATCTTTGAGATTGATTTCTTGTTTTCAGAC
Organism: Clarias platycephalus; assembly: GCA_030068275.1. NCBI lineage: Eukaryota > Metazoa > Chordata > Actinopteri > Siluriformes > Clariidae > Clarias > Clarias platycephalus. Next base: position 8,738,331 of record JAQQZT010000010.1, on the reverse strand, counting down.
AAAGGCTCTCGGTTGTGTCCAAAAGTTTCCATTACGCCTACTTGTGAAGACGGGAAATATTCCAGTGCCTCAGAGTGAAAGTGCTAATGCCTCTGACTTGTTAACCAACCCACACTGACCACAACAATCTTACATAAGCATTGTAATGGGAGAAAAGAGCACCGGAAGAAGAGAAGACATTTGTCTCCTGTGGATGATAACAGTCCCTGACAGCATGGCCTCTATATTTTAATTGCGACTTTGCCTTCACACATGAACCGAGATTCTGGAAGCATTAAATGTACAATGCTATAAGTGAATATTTTCACTTGTTAGGGGATGGTGTTGTAGGTTCTGTTGGCGATTTGTCTTAATAAGTGCAGAAAGCTTACAGTTTTGGCTCTGAGTCCGAGGACTGTTCTGAGCAATTAGGGAATTTATTTGGTGGATCTTGGGACAAGGGCAAAAGCTGAGGCTGTAAGATAGGCACATATTTCAGCAAAGTTTTCTGGGCCAAAACATTATTTTAATAGATTTTTTTTTTTCCTTTCCAATTTTCTTGATGCAAATCAGAATTACTGTTACCACCCTGAAGTTGATCGCTTTCCAGTAACGACTCATGCTGAAGTCTTTTGTTCCTCTTGTATGACAGAAGTTCTTTGCAATTTGCAGTTTGTAAATTCGTGACATGTCATATGAAGATTATGTTGCCACAGGTTATTTTTGCGCCATATAATGCCATTTTACTGCCAATAATGTGCAGTAGGTGAAACGGATTAAATGTTCAATATCGCCAAAAATGTACTTTATTTTCAAAGCACCTACGCTAGCCCCCAAGTGGCGCTCTCCCTATCATGCAGAGGTCGCGAGTTCGATTCCCAGGTGATGCTGTAACCTCATGCAGTCGGGGGGGGCCTGGAGAGAGCTGATTGGCCGAGCTCTCTCAGTGAGGTGGGATGGGAGGTACTTAGTGCTCCCAACTCAATCACGGCTCTACAGCCGATCAGGGGCGTCTGTGAGCTCTGGCAAGCAGAAGGGACGGGTAGCGCTGTCCTTCGAGTGTGTTACACCGCCCCCAGCAGTGCATGAGCAAGCAGTTCAAAAAGATGCAGCTGGCATCACATAGTTCCAAGGAAACACGTCATAGTCTTCGGCCCTCCCGACTAAGAGGTTATTAAGGAGTAGCCTTAATATGGGAGCCCCCTACTGACGGGGAGGAATTGGAGCCGACTAAATTATGGCAAAAATCTGGGAAAAATCCCCAAAATAAAAAACCTGCCGATATTAAAATCCAGCAAGGTTATATAATATTATAAATATCGATGTTTAATACATCGATCGTCGGTCAATGGAGTTTTTAACAATTTTTCGCTGATCATATCATCAACACTAATAAACTTGCCATCAAAATGAAGCTGTAATCATGAAATGTGACAAATACTTGATTTGATGTGATGGGTCACATTTATTAATGATTGACACATTTACCCATCCATTCATACATTTTAATCCATGGAACATGATGTCAGTTTCATATACAAAATAAATCTACAGTACCTGTACTAGGTTTAAAGTATGTGCAGCATGACCGGGAGTAAGCTCGGCCATGTTCTTTTTGTCTCCGCCAGTAACACTAGCCAGTAGGGGGCATCTGTGAGATCATGTATTTAGAAGAGGGCATTCCTACGAGTGTGTTACTTTACCCCGTGACTCAACATTACCTGCAGTTGGTTGACTGATATCACATGTCTTGGAGTAACCCTGTATTAATCTCCTCTATTAATATCGTCATATGATAGGAGCACCTTGATATCAGTTTGCACTTTCTGACCATTCAAATTTGAGAAATCAACAATACTGTGGTTTAAAATGTAATAACTGGATCTGCATTTATTCGTGCTTGCTGTAAAAATTGTGCTCACACACAATAAGCCATGCCAATTTACACGCTTCCACATGAACAATCAGCTCATTTTACAGAAGGGTTTCATATATGTTCTGAGAGATATTGTGCCATCGTATCCCCACGGTCTCGTTTGTATTCATGTGAATATAAGCCGCAGAGACACAGGAGATTCAACCGGAACTAATATGGCACAATCTCCGAAATCCTGCCATGCAGAAACAAATGGGCCGCTCTGATTGGCTGGATGAGACCAAATACCCTAGAAAGTGGTTTTGTCTGTGGGTGGTTTACAATAACTCCACTCTGTGCTAATAATGAATGCTGTCAGATATTTCCAATGCAACATTACAGGAATAACGGCCGGAGTTCTGAAAATGTTGGAGGTAATAATAATTTGCTCAAACATCATTTCATGATCATGAACTGCTCATATTTCCACAGAAAAGCCAATGCAGCATAAATTGCTGTAAAAACTCAAATCCCATACGCCGGTTCAAGGTTGTTGATCCGGCCTCCAAACTCCCTCGATCTCAATCCGATCAAGCACCCATGCAATGCTTCTGACGAAGCAAGTCTGATCCACTAAGGCCCGGCCTCCCGCAACCCACAGCACTCAGACGATACGAGGCAAATTTCCCAGCGGCCCTCATCACACCACACCACACCCCAAGAGGTCTTGTGGAATCGTTGCCTGAGGAGCCAGAGACACCCTGGTGGCACATGGTGGGGAACCCACACAATACTGAGCTTAATGTTGTGTGTTGTATTGTTATTGCTAATCGGTATATAGTGGCAACTTTTTCCATGTTACCCAAGAAGGTTTACAAATTTAGAATCACTTGACTATTATGCAAGGAAATATAAAAAGGATAACATGAGCATACACTAGGCAGCATGGAGGCGTAGTGGTCAGCACTGTGGCCTCGCACCTCCAGTGGGGAGGCTTTGATTCCCACCTTGGGTGTATGTGTGTGGAGTTTGCATGTTCTCCCTGTGCTTGAAGGGTTTCCTCCTCCAGTCCAAAGACATGCAGATTAGGTTAATTGGTGTTCCCAAACTGCCCATTGTGTACTGTATGTGCCACATGATGGATGACATGTCCAGGGTGTAGCCTGCCTCGTGCCCGAATCTCTATGACTCTGTACATTATACAGTAAGCGATAAAGAAGATACACCCCTAAAAGTACAGAGAAGGTGCCAGTGAGGATACGTCCTATGCTTTTAAGGCTGTTTATGCATTTCACAGTTTTCTTCTCTCAAGCATTAACATGTTTTGACTTCTGTGGCATTTATCAACATGCATACATGAGGACATGTGGTGGAACATTTTACTAAATGATTAATATATACCCAATGAATGTGATAAGATCAAATTAGGATGATAAAGTTAGACAAATACTGATCTTCAGTGCCATGATATGTTTTTTTATCACACTCTTCCTACTTCTCTTATCCATGTTAGCTGTGAAAAGATGTGAAAAGTGGCATTAGAGAGGTTCGATCAGACACGCATAATAAATCAGATACTCTGCTGAGAGCCAGGCAGGTCTTCAAGGTTTTATGAGGTGCTGGCTGACATTTCTGCACCGCTGTCCACAGGCAGAGAAGCATGTTTTATATTTAATGACAAGCCACCGGATCGAGCTGAACTCTGCCTCCGCTCCTAGTGGTCGATCAAATGTGGTTTTATTTGGCATGCTTCTTTATTCGGAGCTACTGTTAGTAGTTCTGGCTACGCTGGATACGTTTTGACCTCCTGACCCTCATGAATCATTATGAACCGTTATGGAGGCCGGACTGACACTCATTCATAGTTGAATGTCTTTAACGAGAGGGCTGTCTTTTTTTTATTGCTCTGATCTAACCGTATGGCTTTTTCAGAACCAGAGGATTCACCTACGGTATCTAGAAGAAAGTGTTAGGAATAATGATGTTTCGTTTTTTTTTTTTATATCTGTGATGGAGATTTTAGAACAGTTTGAAGGTACAATGAACTGCTTTATTGAGAAAAACATGTTTAAACATTTATTTTTTTTTACATTAAAAAAAAAAGTATTTTGTTAAAAAACACAAATCCCAAAATATTATGTTGGTTTTTATTATATTGGTTATATAAATGTGAATTTTGTGTGATTATGCAAAAAGCTACAGTATAACTCCACCTTTTACAGTAAAACTCAATGAATATATTATATATTGGACAATGAAACTGAAACTGAATTGAAGGTTTCATGGCTAAATTTGACCAGCCAGGTGGCCAATCTTCATTGATTGCACATTCCACCAGTAAATTTAATTAGCAGAGTAATATTAGTAATTAGTAATAGCACAGTTTTGCTTAAAATATTGCAATGCACACAACATTATGAGTTGTGTAACATTATGATATAACATATCAGAGTTCAAAAGAGGACAAATTGTTGGTACTCCTTGTTCTTGCTTTGATTTACGAATGTTTTGATATACAAGCTCGTAATCCAATGTTCCACTATATATATATATATCAATCTCACACACACAGGTATATCAATCACATGGCTTGATTGTGATTTTGATTTAAAAAAAGATTTTTAATTATAAAAAAACATTATAACGGTACAGAAACTTTTGACAGCATTGCCAGCTTTCCTGTTCCTCTACTAATCTTAGTTTCATTCAGTACTTGATGAAAAAACCTTATCGTAGAGTAGTGCTTCTCTAGGGTTATAACATAACAGCATGAAGTGGACCAAACCTGTTAAAGGGACCACAACGTCTTCCAACACACAGCAGGTACATCTCATATCTTCTGTACACAAATCACTCGTCCATCATTTATGTGGCGTAATGTTGTTTCTTGGCTTAATTTTCTTTGGTAGAAAATATCACAATATGCATCAATTTCAGGAAAACTAGTCAGTTCTAGTGTTACCTGCAGCAAATGGAAAAAAAAAAGAGAGATATCAACTGGGAACTAAAACAGAACTAACTCTACCACAGTGCTTGCACTCAGACTCTTTGTAGCTGGGGGACAAGTGGGACTGTCTAGGGCCCAAATGCCGGGAGGGCCCTTGCAAGCCTGGAATGAAAACTGAGAGATACTGTATGGATGAACAGAGGATGGGGGTCCAATGAGACTGCTTGTGTATAAGGTCCAGAGTTCTGTTCTATACTCGTGCTTAGAGTATATTGTTCGCGCAACATCCAAATCATTGTCCTCAATCTATTGTAACCCTACATTGTAGCCCTGAGTTTCCCTGGGTGAGGCTCCAGATCTCCACAACTATTAATTACTGATTGATGTACTGTAGTAAATACACTGATTTTCTTTGTCCTAATGTGCATACAGGACATTCATGTCAGCCTATCAGCCATAAATTGCATCCAATAAATCTATTATAATTATGTATTGGAATGTATGCAATGTAGCTGTTTTTTTTTGTTGTTCCTGGAGTTCGCCTCAGGTAGCATGGTTCCTGGTAAAAGCTCTTGTTCGTAGGTTCGGTCCTCCTCGGGTGTACTTGTATCATTGTACCATCTGTTTCCTGCCTGCTTAGGAAGTCGCTCTGGAGAAGAGCATCTGCTAAATGAGTAAATGTAAATATGGCTGGTAGCACTTTTCCATGAATAATAACGCTGAGGAATTCGGAGTTCGCAGTCACACAGACATTATAACGAGCAGAGAATCTAGAAGCCGAAATGCTTTTTTTTTTTTTTTTTTTTTTAACATAATGCTCCGCCCATGTGTACTCTGAACAGGTTGAACAGTAATGTACTGTATGTAGTGTAAATATATTCATACAGTTCTGCTCATAGGTTTCTTGGCTTGATTTACATACCCTGGCGGAAGTTGTCAAATATTGCCTTTTTTGGAATATATAATCGATCATCAATAAGGATGGTGGTGAGGTGAATCCAGTTATTATCATATGATTATGTAAGCACTTTTTGAATCTAAATGATAACTGAAAATCACTCCAATAGCCCTGATCTAATGCTTAAATACCTTTGAATGTTTGGCCTGATAATACACACACAAGCCTATAGACACAAGCTTAAGTGGCTGTTAAGGGGACGTTTCCACACCTCTGAATTCTTTGAGTGTAATTAGTGCCAGTGTATAAATAGCCAACGGGTTTTCGAGCTCTTAAAAAAACCTGAGCGCGTTGCATCCGTGGCTGCACTGACTGAATACTGAGGCACGAGGAAGGCAAAAGAACTGTCAAATCTTAAAGGTGAGGTAGTTTGGTGTAGCGGCAAACGCTCGCCCTATCATTCATCCGGACATCACTAGTTCGATCCCCGGGTGATACTTTAGCATCCGCAGCCTAGAGAGGAGCTGATTGGCCGAGCTCTCTCAGCGGGGTGGGATGTTGGCGCTTAGCGCTCTCACATTAATCTCACATTAATCATTCCAGTGGAAGGAGCGGATAGTGCTGTCCTCCGAGTGTGTTAAGCTGGCGTCACATGGTTCGGAGGAAACATGTGATAGTCTTCGGCCCTCCCTGACTGGTAGTAGTAGCCTTAATGTGGGAGCTAGTGATGGGTAGGAATCGGATACAAATAATTAGGGACAAAATTGGGAAAAAATCCCCCGAATAAAAAAAGGATAAGCATATATGAAGATATCTAAAGATTTAAAATTAGTGAGTGGTGGCTCAGGCAGCTAGGACTCTATGTTGTTCATTTGGAAACCTGGGGATCCAGGCTTGAGCCCCGCCTCCAGTAAGGTTGCCACACCCTATACCACCCATCCACCCGGTCCCAAGTCTGGTTAGAAAAATGGGAGGGTTTTTTCCGGTGTAACATCTGTGCCAAATTGTGGGCGGATTGGATGATTTGATGGGAACATCCAAAAGTAAGTTTATGCAAAGATTAAAAAATGCCAATATCCAGTGTTCAAATTCTGATAAAGAAGTGGAAGATTAGGGAGTTTTGTAGACACCACAAGCAACCTCAGCTGAAATAATAAGGAGGTTTATTAACAAACCTGGGCTGAATGGTTCAGTTGCCGTTATGGTACGAATGCCACAAAACAGTCCACTTACATTATGCCAAACTGCACATAGACATGTCCCCGGAATTTCTCATACATTGTTATTTTGTGCGACGAGAACAAAATGGAACTTTTTGGCCATAACCATGAACTCCACAGTATGTTTGGAGAGGAGTCAAAAAGGTGAGTACACAATGATGAGCACACCATCCCTGCTGTGAAGCAGGAGGTGGATCTCTAATCTTGTAGTGTATGAGTTGCAGTGGCACAGGAGGCAGAAGTGATGGCATGATGAATGCACCATGGTATCAGAAAATAATGGAGGCCAAACATGGACTTTCCATCATTAAAGTGATCCAAAGCACAAGTCCAAGATGACTACAGAAAAAAAGTGAAGGTTCTGGGGTGACCATTATAGTCTCCTGATCTTAGTGTCATTGAGACATGTTGGGGAGTTCTCAAACAAATCTCAGAAAGAATTTATGGGACCTGCGAAGGAGAAGGTGGATTTAAAATCTGGGAAATGGGTCTCAACCAAACTATGAGAAAACACTATAAGCCATCACCCCTCTGAGAGAGCTCGGCCAATCAGCTCTCTCTAGACCTCCGGCTGCGAGAGGTTACAGCATCACCCGGGAATCGAACTATATACTGTATGTATAGGCAGCCTGGTGGCTTAGTGGTTAGCTCTATCGCCTTGTACCTCCAGGGTCCGGGTTCGATTCCTGCTTTTGGTCTGGTGCATGGTGGGTTTCCTCCGGGTATCTGGTTTCTTCCCACGATCCAAAGACGTGCAATTTAAGCTAATTGGGGTTCCCAAATTGCTGTAGTGTGTGAATGTGAGTGTGTGTGCCCTGCGATGGATTGGCCCCCAATCCACACAAACTAAAACGAACAAATAAACAAACAAACAAATACTGTTTGATTGCCGTCATTGTACGCAATCAAACAGTTAGCCAATATAAATAGGACTTCATGCGCCACAGCTAATAAACACCGATATCTAACGTTATTCCATTAACTTTATCCATTATCCTGTCCAAGCTCGTTAGTACGATCACTGTCAATTACAGTACTGTAGGTTTAATTAAAAGAGGAAGCCAAAAGTCATGATGGTGATTAAATGTTGGAAGAATTCCAACAGCATTACGCCATTTAATGTAATGAGACATCAAGACCAGTCCTGATACAAAAAAAGGCTCCGGTGAGACGGGCTGACTAATGAGAATTAGTGTAAGGGTTCACATTGTAATCAGCTTCGCAGACACACACACACACACACACACAAACACACGGTGTGCCAATTAGTGATGCTCACCTGCTCGTTCCTGTCTTATTTTAGCTTAATTATCAGTTTGCCAGCCATCAGCTTGACGAAAGTTACATGTCTCTTTCTTTTCGCACCATGTGAGAGCTCATTTCCATTTTCTTTTAGAAATCATTTTTGTTTTATTTATACCTTTATTTCCCCCTTATTTTTGGAACATTTGGCATTACAGTTCCTACTGTATATGAGTATAAGGGAATTAGCCCAAGACACATCAGTGGGTACAGAGTCTAATCTGTTAGTGTTACTGCAGTTACTAGCTCATTAATACGTAGCTGAGAGTTACTTCTATTGGCCATATTATTAGATACACAATATTTACTACGTATATTACTCGTAATATAAACTTTACCAGATTGGTAAAGTTATTATGAAAGACCATCACAGAAACAGCACGTGAATAGAGAATTCTCCATGTTATCTAAACCCACTGAGAACAAACTGTGTATACTGTATATAAGTTTTGAATGGCTCCTGTAAATATGCACAACTTCAGTTCAGGTTTGGTTTGTTTTTTCACATGCGGATGCAAATTTCTTGCAAAATATACGTATACGTACGCATATACCGATGCATTTGTATGGGAAGCCATTAGGGTCAAACTTGGTCATATGATTATTGTGCGCTAATAAAAATAGTAATTTCAATCCTCTAATTTCAGCAAACATTTCAGTATATCTTCTCGAAGGACAATACTATAGAAATTAAGCTTAAGTACACTTTAGAGTCGTGAATGTGCAGCTTGTATAACAGTATAGATAGACAGCCATTATTGTCAAAATAGCCGGCAACAAAAGTAAGCACACCCTACGTGATAACAGCTGTACGTCTTTAACCATGCAAAGTCACATGTCCTAATTATAATAACAACATAAATTAACAAGCGGGGTCTAATAATGTGGTCAGTGAGTTTATAGATTATATGTAGTTTAGTTTATTAGTTCAATGTGGATGAAAAAAATACAACCAAATAAAAAACCTTTCGGTTTGAAAAGCCCATCTTTACACAAAGAATATATAAGATAGCATGACCAGGATACACTACTCATACTCTCGTCTAGTTCTTTCTCTTTGATTACAGAGGTATCAATAGATCAAAGTTGAATAGATGCTTTACTAAGTACATCAATGAAAGATCCTCACACTTATACTGTAGTATGGGTTCATTTGTATAAAGTTTCCCAGTTTATGAAACCTGAACAAGAGAACCCATCTTTATTTCACAGCCAGTGGCTCTCCTACGCCCTTCATCTGTTCCGTTCAGTATTTATATCCTCTGTTCTCCAGATCAGTTCGGCTAATATAACGCCTCGCTTATCCTCATTCTCTCACACTCCTTCTCATTCGGTTTTCTTTTTTCCCTTTTCAAATGATTATTTAAATAGCTGCATAACAATGATGATTTAAAGAAGCATTACCAAAAGCGTTCATTTGTTTAATGAGCCTACTGTGGTGACTTGTATAAGTATTCACCCCCTATGAACTCCTCCACATTTTATACTGTTATGCCAGAAGTCGATCTTTTGGGACATTTCTATAATATTTGTATTCATGCAGTTTGTTTTGCCACTGACTCCTAATTTAAATTAGAGACTGGGCTTTGACCGAGCTGTTCAAACACATTCAGGGTTTTTGAACCACTACAGAGTACCTTTGGCAGTATGCTAAATGTTGTTCTGTTGGAAGGTGCCTCTATCAGACTGCATCACTTTGATAGCCTCTTTCCATCTTGCATTCTTCAAAGCTTTATCATGATTAGGAATGTATTATCACTAGTCTGGCTATTCTACTAGGTGCATAAACAAGCTCCACTAAAGTCCTCACTAGAACCAGAAGAGATGTGCACTTCACCCCATCTCATCGACACTGCACACTGATTTTGAAATATTACTATTGACCTACTGTATAAAGCACAAAATGTCCTCACACACACTTGAGTGAACCGCTAGGGTGTTATGATCCGTCACACCTACTTCTATAAAAGGGTGCATGCTGCTTATTGGTACCTTGTATTATAAAAACTACAGGGCTAGAGCTTTTTCTTACAATGCGCCAAAGTTATAGAACAGTTAATATACTGGACTCAGACGCTTTCATGGAAAGCCTAATCATTTAGCAAAGGCATTTGTGAATAGATTTGTCCTAGCTAAAAGTGCATATCAGGGGGAAATCATGGTCATGGAGTATTATGGCTGTATTTCTTTCTGATGTTTGATGTGAACCTTAACTTAAGCTCTTGACCTGTATCTTCATAGTCTTATACTCTGTGCTGCTGCCACATCATTAGCTGATTAGATAACTGCATGGCTGTGCAGAAGTACAAGTCTTCCTAATAAAATATGGGGAGTCAATAAATGTAGATCTTGGGAAAGGCCGACACATGTGGGAGTTATAATCAATCAAGTGTTCGCTGTAGATTTGTAACTGTGACTGGTTGCCTTACTTTCCAGGGTGCCCTCGTGTCTGTTTTTCCTTCTGGAGCCCCCACTTTATACATCAAGATACATAAGGCACTCCTGAGTTTCCAAAAATCCTGACCCCTTCTGCCCTCGTGACCTGTGTGACATATCCTGGTGTCTGGTTGAAGATCTCGTCGTATGGAGACCACCGGCTGCTGCTGAGGATGGCCCTGTATAGTGCACTTGGGATGCAATAATGGTTCCACTCAGTGACCATGAAGATGGCCTTGCACAGGGATAATGTGAGCTGTTTTTCTGTAATAGCTTGTGCCTATCGTCCCTGAAATGCCCACAAACAATTTTGTACCTGACTCTTTATTTTAAAAATGGGCTTTATATTAAATTGAACACCTGTACCAACTTTCAAGTATAGCAGGGATTGATTTATGATCATACTATTTGATATCACCTCAATGAGGATGGGTTCCCTGTTGAGTCGGGTTCCTCTCAAGGTTTCTTCCTATTGTAATCTCAGGGAGCTCTTCCTTTCTACCCTCTCCTTGGCTTGGTTAATAATTGAATTGAATTGAATTTCCTGAGAGTAGCTTCTCCCACCCAAGCTGTGGATCTCTTAAGATTCTTTAAACTTGGCCTTGTTGTTGCGTTTCTGATTAGTGCCCTCCTCACCCAGGCGCTGACTTTTGAAGAGTGGCTTCCTCATAGGCATTTTCTTATTACTTAATGGTGTTCTGGAGGACGTCCATAGGATTCAATATTTTTTATAACACTGAACTTTGTTCCAGGTGAGAGACTCCCAAGAGATTTCATCAAACCTATTTAGGTATGACTAAAAAAAATTAATAAAAATGCTGACGTGTATCCACATGGTGCTGCTGCTACATGATTAGCTGATTAGATAACTGCATGGCTCTGTGGATCTACTGATGTTCCTAATAAAATATGGTGAGGCGATATTCCGGATCTTGGGAAAAGCCAACGCATATGACTATGATAATCCATCAGGTGTCCACATACTTTTGGATGTATAGTGGATACACGGGCTATCGTCAGTGCATGGATTCTCATTTTGCCACAGATCAGGTTTACTGTATATATACAGGTGCTGAGATACATAATGAGAATAATTTCAATGTACTGGAGAGTACAATATATGACAAATGATTAGTTCTTCTTAAAAAGATGAGAAATACTGACTGACTTGTGTTCAAGTAAATTATAAACCTGTTAAAAAAAAAAAAAGCATATTAACATATTAATGAAGTACTATCAAGTGGTTCATTATATTTAATCCCAACATGTCTAAAATTATTGCATACTTTCTTTATTGTGGTTCTTTATATTATAAGAGTTTTGTATAAGTCACTGCACGGATTAATTCCATTCCTTCAAAAGAGGTTACTGGTCAGATTCTGCATTCTCTGTGAGTTGATCCTGTTTGTCACTCCTCTGTAAAGCACAGCACAGAGCATGTGATTGACTTATTCTACCACTAGATGGCCCTAGATCTCCATCCACGGACCTTTCTTGAGCTTTAGGCAATACAAGAACAGGTTGGCTTGTACAGTGTGTTACAGAATGTATTTGACAATGAATGTTGTATGTGATAATTAATCACACACCAGCACATATAACTTGTATAAATATGTATTATAATTTTTATGAATACAGTTTGGACCTTTGACCAAAGCCTGATGTTTAGATAGCAGGCTTTTTAGATTAACAGCATGTATTTAATAGCATTAATAGCACGCGAGTGCAAGTGCATCAATACATGCAGATTCAGAATTCAGTTATACTCTACATACTAATTGTGGACTACTGAGACAAGTATTCTACCATTGCATGCATGCATACCAATAATAAATGTGCATACTTGCAAGCCTTAAAATTCCCACAAGGGTCTTTACAAGTACTTCAATAGTTACACATTCAGCATAATAATATCCCGGTATCTGTAGCTGCATGTACATCTGAATCCTGGATCTGTGTAAATACTATTGTTCCTGAAAAAGCACAACCAGATCTTCTCATCGTCTATACCGCTTTATCCTGTAGTCAGGGTCGCGGGGGGTCTGGAGCCTATCCCAGGAGACTTAAGGCACGAGGCACAATCCATCACAGGGCACATACACTACATGCAATTTGGGAACGCCAATTAGCTTAATCTTCTGGTCTTTGGACTGTGGGAGGAAACCCGCCTATATAATGCATGCATGTTAGTGTGCAAATGTGTTAGCATGCAATTACGCTAGAATCCATGTCTGACTCTATGGTAGTGTTCAAGTACTCAAAAAAGCAGAAAACTTTACAAATAGGATAGTATGCAATTATGTATCTGTGTATATGCCATACGTTTAGTCTAGCATCCTCCTTCCATAGTAACACACGTAACTTAATAACTAGCATACTGTATAAGTGCATACGGTCAAATTAACCTCTTACTCTAACATGCACATCTGTACATGTGGAGCTATGCAAACAACAGTATGCTAGTGCACAAGAATGAAATAGTTTTGTGTCTGCACTCATTAAAAAAGCGCATCTCTGTGCGCTAGAATTACTAATACGTTAGTGTGCTATTGTGCAAATTTGCAAGTATTCCCGGGAGGAGTGCTAGAGTATGCGTAAGTACACTGCATTTCCAGCTGTAGCAGCTTTATCTACAGAACATACCATGCACTGAATGTCTCCTCATGACCGGGTGCAAACCTACACAGATCTTAGAATCATCATTATTTATCTGCACTTTACTACATTCAACAACATGTTTAAATAGATATAAATCCAACGTATTATATACATTTACATGATGTCTTCAGCTGTAATGAGATGTACTGTAGATTTCAATTATTACTGTTGAAACACATCCATTATAACATTCGAGTCAAACCGGGACTTTTGATTGTGCAGAATAACAGAACACAGTTATGAGAGTAAAAACTCTCTTTATTTCTCCATATGATCCCCTGCTACACTAATGCGCTTATCCCAGTGTTTCACTAGTGCTTGGAAACCAACAATGCAGAAAGTTTTCTCGGTTTTCTTGGAGGCTCAGATCAGACTGCTTGCTTCACGTCAGAAACCCTGGCCTCCCAGGAACTCCTTTAATCACCCAAACATGTGGATATGGCTTGGAGCGAGGTCAGGACTGTACAAGGATGTGGCAAAAACCAACCATGATCATCATACAGATTTTTTAAAAACACATTTGCACCATTCAAATGTTTTAGAAGGCTCATCACCGTACTTACGTTTTCGCCTGAAGGTAAACCTGTGCCAGAAATAAAACAAACACTGTGGTGAGTAGAAGTGAAGTTACAGTATAAGCAGTTTTGACAGCGTACTACACTGTGGGCACGTCTTAAATCGACCGCTGGACAGATTTTAATGAAACTTTTGCAGTATTTAAGATACCTGCCTATAGTTTAACCTGCACCATAAGTGAAATCAAAATGTTGAGTAAAAGCGATGTTATGAACCGGATGTAATAATCGACTTTACAATACTAATACTAATAAGCTACTTGTTCTATAGATATTAAACGTCTTCTGTAAATGTCAATCACTTTTTTTATGCATTCATTAGCAAGAAATATCATCATAAGTCCCGGTTTGACTTGAACGTCCCTCATAGTTGCATTGCTTCACACTTTTAGGTTCTTATAAATAGTTATGTCTTACATGGATATCAATTCAGCAGATTTAGCTTTAGCGTTGCACTAGCACAGGAACAATTGAATACATAACATAACATGCTTGAATACTTTAATGCCTTTCATATTAAAGTAAACTTCTATACTAGTAGAGATGATGAAATTGATGATGAAAACAGCATGTTATGATGGTCTAAAAACACGAGGAGAGTGTGGGTTAGAACACCGCAGTAGAACATGCTGTATCATGCTAGCAACCGTAGCACATTAGCATTCTTAGCTACACAATGCTTGCATTCATTCAGAATTCAATAAACATGGCAATGTTATAAAGTGACCCTGACCTGTCTACACTTAACAGACACGTGTGTGTGTGTGTGTGTGTGTGTGTGTGTGTTTGCTGAGGTAACACCCTGTCCTCTCTGCGCTAGTTATCTATTAGACACATATGGAAAATCCCTGTCCACGAGCTTGTCTGTAGGCTACATTACATGCCTGGATAACAATCTATCGATTCTCCCAAGCTGTTGTCTGGAACAGGTCCAACTGGATGAACATTTATTGATCGGATGGCAGGGAGGTAAAATGCACCAAATGGGGCTTTGCCATTAGGAACTAGTGTAGAGATTTGTTCATCTACAAATCTATACATTCGCAATCTCACTGATTTATTGTTAAGTAGGTAAAGTGCTAACAAATATCACCTTTAATCACATCCACAATCCAAATCAAGAGCCAGTAATGTCTGTCTGCAGGTCATGACAGAGTGCACAATGCTCATCTTCATATTAAAAACATCTGTACTGTATGTATATACTATACTGTATATGCACTCACCATCCGTTTTATTAGAAACACCAGTAAACCTGTTCTTTTATTCAACCAAGGTTTAAAACTTTAGTTAATGTTCACATCAAACTTATGATCTATATAAATAAAAGAAAGGTTTTGTCTGTACATCGGTCAGAATATGCACTTGATATCTTGACATGATCTTCACGTTTTTATACATTGGAAGACCAGAAACCACTCTCTCACTCACTCATCGTCTCATTGTGTATTCAGGGT
>JAQQZT010000010.1:8697783-8711019 GCA_030068275.1 Clarias platycephalus | reverse complement strand
CAAACATCTGAACATCCACGTATCCAAAAATCCAACCGTCTATCCAACCATCAATCCATCCATCCATCCATCCATCCGTCCTGTGCAGGGGCCTGGACCATATCCTAGGGAACAAAGGGCACAAGGTATCCTGGATGGTATGTCAGGACACAGGTAGACAGACACTCATACATACACTACAGTACGAGCGATTTAAAATGTCAACCAACCTACACATGGATAGTGAGACGAATCCAGAGTACCTGGAAGAAACCCACCAAGCACTAGGAGAACACTTAAACTCATACAGACTGGAGGCACGATTCAAAACCCTGAACATTTCTGGTGATAGAGCAGGAATGCCAAAAGAAAAACACAAAAATTTTCAAGAAACATTACTGTAAGTGACTTGGCCTCCCGGGATGGCATTAACATTCCAGTTACAAACACTCATGCACTAAGACACTGGCTTCACCCTGACATCGCATGGAGTATTTTTGATTTGTGCCTCATGTAAGAATGTTTCATAAAAGACTGAAACCTGAGGGTACAGACGCTGTCCACATGAATCAGAGACTGTATCTTGCGTTCAGTTCTGCAGCACGGGCTTTCTTTTGGTGAAGAGCACACGGGCTGAGAATCACAAGCATCAGCGTAGAAATATGCTGAGATGCAGAAAGGGAGATGGAGCGAACAAATGAGAGAGAGAGAGAGAGTGGACAAAGATACGCCTTGGCTATTGTGATTCATTGTATGAATGGGATCGAGACCACATCTCACAGCACTCTCCAATCTGACATAAATAACCTTTAGCGCTGTACCATACAGTATATAGAATCTATTTTTAATTAGTTATGATCATTGTCAAGGTATAAAGGAATTACGAACCTTAAATATTTTTTACTTCTCTGTCTGTGCAAGTGTTCACCATAGACAAGTAACATGTTTCTGAGAAAACCTCATACATACAGTATCAACGTGCAGCGGCGGAATCCCGTCAGTAAATCATAAAACATATGGATTCTTAATCCTAGCATGAGGTTTGATGGATGAGATGCAGCCATGGCGTGAATGCAGATGGTAAGACATTTAATGAAATGTAAACAAACAAGAATAAATGCAAGAACTATCGAGACAGTGATGAATCCAAGCATGATGAACAGAACGGAAGCTAAACGTAACAGTGACAACGGATCAGAACAAGAACAGATGTGACACACCCGACCTAATGCTTGATGTGAAGCTTAAACAAGGGCGCTAATTACCCTGTGTATTACGAAACGCCTGTGGAACAGAAACACGACAGTGAGAGCATTTC
This sequence comes from Clarias platycephalus, assembly GCA_030068275.1. Lineage (NCBI taxonomy): Eukaryota > Metazoa > Chordata > Actinopteri > Siluriformes > Clariidae > Clarias > Clarias platycephalus. Next base: position 8,709,722 of record JAQQZT010000010.1, on the reverse strand, counting down.
CATACAGACACAATAATGAGAACTCACAGGATTGGGACTAAACAGGTGTGTGTCCATAAGAAAAGCACTTGTTAGTGAGACTAATCAGAAAAAAAGCCTTCAATTTGCTAGGGAGCATTAAGACTGGACTTATCACCCAAATGAGGACGTGTTCCCTGCTGAGTCTCCTCACACATTTTATGCTCAATTTCCAAATTTTCTTTATGATTCTGTAAAAATCTGCTTTGCGAAAATGACCAGTGTTAAAAGCGCAATATAAATAACTTTCAATTCAATTGAACTTTGGAGCGATGGAAGAAGTCCATGTTGTCTGATGAGTCCAGATTGAGTCTATTTGAGTGATGGTGCATCAGGGTGAGAAGGGAAGAAGTGCATGAAGCGATTTACCCATCATGCATAGTGGCCACTGGATAATCCTCTGGAGGCAGTGTTATGAAGTCAGCTGACGACCTGAATGAATGAATGACCTGGGTATCACATCTTCTCTGATGGAACGGGTAAATTCCAGGACTTAAATCGTGAAAGGGCGTGAAGAATCATGAACTGGTCACCACATTGTGTGCTGTAATCAAAGCTAAAGGTGCCTGAATGAGATCTTAGACGCCAGAATCTTTCTAGGAAAGTGTAAATAATTGGAATTACATTTAGAAAGTTGGATACAAAGCCATTAGAACAGCTTTGGTTAGACTTCTTACATTCTTCTCATCTCAATACCTTTATTGTTGTAGTTTAATATGTGCAGTTTTGAATGACGTAGGACTCCGAGTGTGTGCACTATTCAAGAATCCATAATCAGAAAACGCTGAAAACAAGCAAGGGGTGGAAAAAAAATGAAAAGTATAATGTTATAGAGCACTCGGAGCACACTGTTTAGACATGACACAAAAGCATGATAAGACTTCGCAAAGATCCTCCGCCACGGCAGCTGAGAAAACAAATAAAGGACTTAACACAGAGCAGATGAACACAATATGGGGAACAAACCAATCCTGGGACAAGAACCAAAGCAAAACAAACGCAAGCACATGCATCTTTAACAACGGCCCCTAGACATTACAGTTAACATATTATCTGTTTTTATCAGCATGTTGAAATTCTTCTCTACATTAATCACACACGTCCTTCAGACTCTGTGGAATGAGATAGATTGAAAAATGTTTTTAATCGACAAGCAACAAAAGCTGAGCCATAATCTCCAAGAAAAACTCGATCCATAACCACTAAAACTGTCATGGTAGCGCAAAGGGATGCTAGACTACTAGTCACATGTCACTAATCACGCACACCTGTGCCATCTTTCACCATGACTACAGCTGCGTTCCATTCCAAGTGCACTTCGCTAAGTGCTCCCTACTCCCTGCTCCATGTATAGAAAATGTCTGTGAAGGGAAATTCCCTCGACATAATTCCACCATTCGGAACACCCTGCAACGTCACCAGCGCAGACGTCACTTCCTCTGTGCGTTACCATGGTAACATAACCATCTCAGATACCTGTCGCTGCTGCTGTGGAAATTTCAGACTACGGAAATTAAATATTAAAACCAAAACTGATACTATTAAAAATGTAAACCTAGTGTTAATTTGTGCAAACTTTTGCACATTTATGGTCAGTACATCTTCACATCCATGCATATTTACACACTCCCCGGACATTTCTATTTAAATTCCATGTCAATTTTCACAGCAGTTTCTACATTTTCCATATTTGTACAGCCATATTGTCTATATTTTGCACAGCTAATCTCTTTATTTTATTTTACATTGTTTTTATTTAAAACTTGGTCTTGGATATTTATTTCTTATTGATAATCTTGTTTTTAAGGTCATAGGCGGGCGTATAAGCATTTCACTGCATATTGTACTGTGTATGTGACAAATTAAATTAGAATTTGAAAACATATGCTATTGAAACATGTAGAACTTCAAAAAAAGTTTTTTTTGATTCAATTACAAGATTTTTTTTTTGGTACAGATTACTATCCTGTATAATACTGCGGATTTATTGATTAAAGTAAAATGTGAATTATTGTGTCCTATTAATATGATAATAATGATAATAAATATATAAATCCTTTTTCGAGCATTTTTTTAATGCTCCAGCGAGACGCAATGACTGATGGGACATTTTTCGTTCCCTTTCCCGTTGAAGTGAAGACCTGTTGTCCACTTGTTCCCTACACCGTTTGCAGTTCCCTTTGAACTGGGCAATTTCACTCTCTGAGATTTGGAATCACACTTACAGTAACATGGCTAAACACCCTATGAAGTATACTTGGTAGAGTGCGTCAAGCTCCTCATGTATCACTTTGATTAATAAATGTATCCCTCTTCACCCCTGAACCTGACAAAATCTATATTAGACCTCCGGATAATCCCAGGAGATCGAGAAAGCTGACTTCGAAAACGTTCCCTTGCACCTGAGGCAATTTTTAGACTTCACTCTGCTGCAACTCTGCATTTCATGTTGTAAGTCGACTTCATGTTCCCTGGGAGCCTTGTGGCATCTTCTAAGCATTTCTCCTCCATACATGTGCTTGCATCTGTGCTTATGGTTTAGAACCGACTTTACAATTCAATAAAATCTAAATGAGACACAGAGATATGTGTATGACTCTGACTATTCCTGTAACAGTAATGAAGATCCTTTCCCTGACATGACCGTAAAAAAAAAACAAATGAGCACTCCTGAAACAAAACCTCTGCATGGCAAATCACGCCCTAACTAACTGGGAGACGTCTCTTGGCATTTCGGCGGGGAGGTGAAAATGAATAAAAACTCATTAGAGTAAAGAAAGGTCAGACGAAATGTCATGCGAACAAAAGAGACTCATCAGTCTTTGTTCCGAGTCTGCTGTCATCACAGCCATGCATAGCACTCACGGCCATTTATGCCGTGTTTTTCATATTGATTGGTCTATGCTCTTACATAATTATTCCTTTGGTGAAATCTGTACATGGTTTTTTGTAGGTCTCTACAACAAAGGGGTTTCCTTTTCATAAAAGAATTCAGAAAATATCTATTAATGATTAGAAAAAAAGGAAAAATTGTCACTGTCGTTATCATTATTCATTTGTTGTCACTGTAACATAATAATAAAAAAAACTAATTGAAACATGTAATTTGAACAAAGCCTCTAAAGTCCCAAAAGATCCTTTTTTTCTTTTATTTTAATCTTGTTCAAACAAGTCATAATCTTGTGGGAACAAGTTAATATCTTGTAGTGAATAAATTATTATCTCGTGTAAACAAGTATTTAAGACATTCTACGCTTTGGTGTCGAAACCACAGGGGTAAGTTGTATTTACATTGATGCTACAGTATGTTGATTTACAGTATATGTGGAACATGACGGCCTTCTTTGCTTCATTTAACGGATTTATATGCTTTGTGGTTAGAAGGTGACCTGTGTGCGCACAAAATAACAACTCATTCCAACAAGCTAAATAATGTGTTCCCACAAGATAAATCATATTTAATAATATTTGCTTACAAAATAACAATAAGATTTTCTTTTGGTTTTCTTTTGTAAGAAAGAAAAATATGCTTTGCAACAAAGGATAAGGGAAGATAATAGCATGATTCCACATGATAAATAACCTGTTCCCACGAGTGATTATTAGGGGGTATCAAAAAGTTTCAAGATTAGTCCTGTTTACAAACTCTGAATTTGGGGACGAATTCTCGATTCACAATGCCTCAAATGTCGAAAAAGTTGATGAGCGTTCACTCGGTCAAGCAGTGGACCAGCCTCGCCTTTTTTGGGTGTGAAGATGATGGGCTTTTCCAGTGTTGCTTCGTCTCAGGGTCGTGCCCGTACACCCAAGTTTCGGTATCATCGGTAATGTTTCTCGACATGAAGGACAGGTAATCCACGACACGCTAACAGAGCTCTTTTCAGACTTTGATGCAATGTTCCTTCTGCTCTTGGGTCAGCAGCCTGGGGACAAACTTGGCACTATGTTCAATTCACATGTGAGGATTGCCTGGAGTGTTCTTTTTGACACACCGACAGTCTCAGCAATGTTGTGGATTGTTCTCTAGCGATCATCTGATCATCCAACGAAGCATGAATGCCACTTAAAACTCATTGCAGCATCACCGTGAATTTGTCCACAAACGTCTCTGTGGCAGATGTGCCCATTTTCACGCAGAATTTCACATTCACTCTTTCTTGCTGTCCATGATGACACCAGTTGCAATGCTCCCAATGTACACAGGATGATTTCCAAAAGCAGATGTCTTTTGGCACTTACTTATGAAGATGCTCACTGTGACTGCACATGCAGCCTTTTGCTGCCATCTGCTGGTGGGTTACAAAACTAGTCTTGAAACTTTCTGATACTACCTCATAGCTGGTTTCCACAAGATAATAACTTGTTTCCACAAGATAAACAGCTTGTTCAGACAGAATAATAAATGTTTCCCACAAGTTGAATACCTTGTTCCCCTTGTTCAACAAAGGTAAATAATGTGTTCCCACAAGGTAAACAACTTGTTCTCACTAGACAACACCTTAATAACTTGTTTTCACTTCCATTTCTGTACATTTACTAGTCATACGCCTGACTAACAATGTTTGCTAAAAAACTCTTCAGAAGTTTAATATCTAGTCAATAACAAGTGTTTTCCATTGGTACATTTTGGGCTAGCTGCTAAACCAAGTACTTTAACTAAGCGGCACCAATGCTAGTCAGACCTGGCTTTAGCAAGGAAAACAAGCTAATTTTGTAAAATATAGTCAGTTATCATGTTAGCAACTTAGCAAGACTTAACTCAGTGTGTTTGTTCATGTTAAGCAGGTAAACCAATTGATGCAAATTTTATTTTTAATCTTTTACAGGACATCGAAACGCTTAAGAACCAGGTGTTCACCCTCGAACTCAGCACTGCAGTCCAGGGAATTACACATATTTCGATGCCCATGGAACGGTAGCTTAGTGGTTAGCACTGTCGCCTTGCACCTCCAGGGTTCTGTGTTTGATTCCCGCCTCCAGTCTGTGTGCATGGAGTTATCCATGTTGTCCCTGTGCTTGGAGGGTTTCCTCCCATAGTCCAAAGACATGCAAATTGATTAAGCATATTGCTGTTCCCAAATTTCCCGTAGTGTGTGAATGAGTATTTGAGTGTCTGCCCTGCAATGAATTTACACCAGTCCAAGGTGTACCTGCCTCATGCCCTCTGGGGAAGTCTCCTGGGATAGGCTCTAGGCCCCCTGCGATTCTGTATATACTGTAGGATAAACTTTATTGTGTAGCATGAAAAGGCCACAACAACTTCTATCTACTATGATCACCTCTAGCATGCGCAAAGCAAGCAATTTCTTTTTCCAAGAAAACGGTTGTAATGTTTTTTTTCTTCTTTTTTTTCTTTCAGTCAGTGAAGCAGACAACAGATGGAACAGGAAATATATCCTTCGCAATTTTAGCATGAAAAAGGCATGAAAACTCCTGGTTTGAAAAATCTTGTAGTGAAGGGCTACATTTCAGCTAGATACTTCAATGCCTGATTAATGACATCATCGTTATGATAAAGACTATGAAAAGTGATATTGATTGTGCCCCATCAGCAAGACATGGTGGCGGAGTGGTTTTTTGACGTAGCTCAGCATTCTCACTTCCCGTCACAGAAACCCCATGCGCTGCACATGACTGTGATTTCTGTACGCCTACACAATTGCTTCTGCTTATGAGGTAAGTATTAAGCGGTTCATGCACTGTTTTAGGCGTGTTACAGCAGGAAAAGCACAAAAATTTTATTAATGTGCATTTCTACATGAATAAGGACAGGAACTGGCAAGAGCTGTGGTACAGTAGTTAACGTGAACTGAGTGGCTACAAAGGGAAAACCCACGAATAGTGCATAGTGAAAAATAAACTGACTTGACATGTGCATCCTGTTTTTTTCTTTCTTTCTAAGCCACACACACAGAGCACTGAAATAACCCTTTCTTTCAAATCCATGAACAAAAACAAGGCATTGTGGTTTGCTTGTAAGGATTACTTCCTCAAGCCTCGTGCGTTCCCTGCCGCTTTCTTCGCTCTCTTTTTATTCGCCTTCTCTGGTTCCTCTGAAGTTCACATTCCATCCGTAGCCTGCTCTTGCTCTCCCTCATGCCCATTAATGGCCCAGCTTTCTGCTACTCTTAATGCTCTCAGAAGCATAGCTGTGTATGCTCGGGGGTCGGTTTGCACTACTGACTCAAAATGGCTAGGGATTACGCAGAAGGTGACCTGATCCTGAACTCACGTGGAATCAGCAGTGATTGGTTAGCTGTGGAGAGCTTTTTTCGTTCATAGTCCTGAGAAACAATTGTGCTCCTGAAGGCCTTGACAATTATAGAAGTGATAAGATTGATTATAGGAATATGGCAAAGTAGAAGAAGTGCTCAGGATAGGAAGTCTATATTAGTCATAAACAGATTTCTACTACAGGAACCTTTACAGGAAGGCAGAAATATTTGGCCTCAACAGCTGGACTGAGGTTTTCATCTCTTAACTGTCCTGCTCTCAATTCGTCTCGAAGGGCAATTGGGAAGGGTCTCACCATAAACAGTCAACATATCAACGGCTCACCAGCTGCTAACTCTTATGAAGTCCTTTGCCTACAGGAACTCTACACATTTTAAATTCCGCTGAAATACTAATTTCTAATGACTAATTTGGAGTGAAGAACGATTTAAAAATGTTGGTAGCTTAAAGATGTTACACTGATTTGCTGTCACTGTTTAGATTGCTTTCTCCTGGATTTATTGTTATAGGGATATTGATGTGCCTTGTTAGAAGAGGTACTGTAGGGAGGCACATGGCTTGGTGGTTAGCTCTGTTGCCTTGCACCTCCAGGTCTCGGGTTTGATTCCTGCGTCAGTTTGCATGTTCTCCCCGTGTTCGGAGGGTTTCCTCCGGGTTCTCCGGTTTCCTTCCAAGGATTGGCGTTTCCAAATTGCCCGTAGTGTGCGAATGAGTATTTGAATGTTGACCGGAGGCCTTACCACGATCATATTAATGGGAATAAATACAGTGGTCACCATTGGCCTCCACGGTCCCTAGTTGGACTACAGACATTCCTAGATGGATGGATGGTTAGAAGAGGTGGGCAAAGTACACAAGGCCTGTGTTTGAGTAAAAGTAGAGATACCCCAGGTCAAATATTACTCAAGTAAAAGTAGAAATCTTCAATTTACATGTCTACTTGAGTAAGAGTACAAAAGTACTTACCTTAAAATGTACTTAATTATCAAAAATACTGAGTAGCCTTATTCATAGTAAAAAAAGTACCCCTCTCTTTCTCTCGGTCTGTTTCACGACTGTGAATGTGCTATAATGTTATTATGCATGTCACGAAGAAAACATACTGATGCGTAATAGTCAGCAGGTCCCGCTTTAAATGCTACACACCACTGTAGTTATGGAATGCAATGACACGCAGTAACGTAGTGAAATAAAAGTACAGATATTTCCTGTACAATGTAGAGAAATAAAAGTAAAATGTATCTTCTAATAAAACTACTTAAAAGAAGTACAGACAGATGAAATATATATTGTTTTTAAGTACAGTAACAAAGTAAATTTACAGTACTTACCTTCCATCTCTCCTCATTAGTTGTAATTTGCAGCTGATGTCCTTTCCCACATCAGACTGTCCAAAGAGCAAAAGTGCCTGGCCACCTCCTGGAAACTGGCTTTTGTTAGCTCATAAAAGCAAGTTTAATTGCACTTTTAGAGTTTGGACTGAAATTACAACAACAGTGGACCATAGTGGCGAGCTACTGTAAGTGGTTAACTTTAGTAATAACTCCAATGTTCATGATTGCCTCCTCAAAATAGTGATAAATATGACCCATATTACATATTCAATTACTGCACTGTGAATTTACTAATCTGAAGTCAATATAACTCATTTTAATGTAAAGAAAGGGGACTTTACACTCCTGTTATTTTTTATGTGTCATGTTACTTTGTAAACAGGGAAGGAACTTGTGGTTGAAATAAATATTCATGTTAAGAGGGAGTTTTTTATGTTTTTTTCACTCACTCACTCTTCTAGACTTAGGGTATAACACGTGGTACACCCTGGACTGGGTGCCAATCTATCACAGGGCACACACACACTCACAAACTATGTGCAATTTGGGAACGCCAATTAGCCTAATCCACATGTCTTTGGATTGTGGGAGGAAACCAGCGTACCTGGAGGAGACCCACCAAGCACGGGGAGAACATGCAAACTCCATCCACGCACACAGACCCCTAAGCGGGAATCGAACCCGGACACTGGCCAAAGGTCTGTGGACATATGTGAGCTAATTTAGACAGAAGAAAGTAATGAGCTCTTTCCTCAGAGTGTTTTCAGCTGGCATGTGAAGTACCATGAGCAGCGATTTGAAAAACCGCCTTGGTAGAGCTGCATATGTGAACCATGTTTTAGCCCTCCTCTCACCTGGAAGTACGCAATGACTATATAACAAATATTAAATGTATCTACAGCACTAGAGTGACGCAGCATTCACCCTATCTTTGGGAGGCTGACTTCAAATCCACACGATGCTACAGCTATCCGTGACTTGGACACGCTTTCTCTGTGGAAAGAATGGTGTTATTCTTACCCCTGTCAATCAAAGCAACACTTGCTAATCATGAGCTCATGTATGCCGGATGTGCTGCCCTTCACCCACCCCGGTTATTAGCAGCTCTGTGATAGGGGTGAAATAGCTAGTGATTCAGTTTTGTCAAATGATAATCACAGTAGGGTGGAAAAAAATGTATCAGCAGAGCAATTTGTGCCATTTCTCATACACGTTATTCACACTGAATTGCACAAGTAATGTTGAATTCTGTGGCACGGACACTTGGATAGCAGCTGCAAGACTTGATTGATAGACAGACAGACAGACAGACAGATGACTTTATTCATCCCAGAGGAAAATTCACCTATTACAGCAGGATAGAGACTTACTGTAGATGTACACTAAAATAATTGAACACTATAAATGAGACAAAAGATAAAGTGTAAGAGTGCATTGTAGTGTGAAGCAGCGATTTAAGTGGGATTAAAGTGGCGGTGCAGTGTAAACATTATTCTGTATTGTATAAAAGGGAGAAATAAATAAAAGTAAAGTAGTCGTGCATATGGATATGAATATACTGTAAGGTGGTGGTGAAGTTTTCCAATGAGCCTAAGATCCTAAGTCTGGCTCAAGCTTTTGCACAATGTGATCACCAGGAGTGTCTCTACACGTTCCGGGCCCCTTGAAATCTTAGACTCTTAAAAAACTGGGCCCCCAAACTCGTGCATCCCCTGCCGCTTCCTTTGCTCTCTTTTTTTTTCACATTTGTGAAAAATCTTGTCTCTGGTTCCTCTGAAGTTCACATTCCATCTGTAGCCTGCTCTTGCTCTGCCTCATGTCCATTAATGGCCCAGCTTTCTGGTACTTTTACCGCTTTCAGAAGCATAGCCGTGTACTGTATGCTCGAGGGTCGGTTTTACCTGCTCACTCAAAATGGCTATGTATTGGGCAGAAGGTGACCTGATCCTGAACTCAGGATGGCTGGATGTGGAGAGCCTTTTCGTTCACAGACCTGAGAAACAATTGTGCTCCTGAAGGTCCTGGCAATTACTGTACAGAAGCGTCGAAATGGATTCTAGTAGTATGGCAGAGCAGAAGAAATGCTCAGGACAGCGGGTCTATATTAGTTATGAGCAGATTTCTCCTATAAGAACAGGAACCTCAACATCTGCACTGAGGATATTCTCACACGGTTTTCTCTTATGTTACCAGATTTCTGAACTCCTGAGTTCTCAGTGATGGTTTGTCCCCTAGGTGCAAGTGGGAAGAGACTCACCTTAAACAGTATATATCTACTGCTCAACAACTGCTGGCCTTCATTCATTCAAGTCCTTTGCCTACTGTAACTCTACACATATCAAACTCCTAACATTTCCAGCCTTGACAAAGCCAACCATTTTCAATTGCCCTATGGCGCCCCTTGGAAAATAAGGCGCCTTTGGAATCGTCCTTTCTTACAGTAGTTACCCCCTGTTAACACCCTTCATGATCAATCTTGGTACAAACGACTTCCTGCACCTCCTGACCTCGTCCTTTCTGCAGCAGAACTGAACGAGATTCCAACTAAAGGAGTTCTGCTGTTTAACAAGTAGGTCATGGAGTAGGTCATTTTTCCATCACAGCCTTAAAACCGTCCAGAGAGCAGCCGAAATTGAGCTAGCCCTCTTGCTTTTGCAGTGTGTCGAGTTTTTTTGTTGTCATCATCTGCGGCTCTGATGCCAGATCTCCAGCATACTGCTTCAAAAAATGACTACATGGGGTTTGGTCGAAACCTCTAGCATCTTTCCAGCAAATGTTAAAGGACCTGAGCTTGAGTTTACACCTCCCTTTCCTGCACACAACCTGAGTTTACATTAGCTTGTTGTTCAGACAGACGCCAAGGTATCCGTAGAAGTCAGCCAGCTCTAAGTGCTTACCCATGATGGTGATGAGGCTGGTTGTGGTTCTTCTTCCTGTAATACACCACCATGAGTCATGACAGTCTAACTGACGACGACGGTGCTAAACTCAAATCACACATTGCTCTTGTGCAATTTTATACGTCCTTACTGTATATAATCAATGTAATGTATTTATTTTGACCAAATATTAAGAACTACAGAGCAACCCTGAAGCCCATTCGGCAATGTAATCACATACTCCAGGCTATCAAATCGGATTTCTATTTTTAGTTCTGTCCCTCCACATTTTTTCCCCACTTCTTCAATAGTAATGTCCCTAATGGAAAATCATACATGTGATCATGTGTTTGTCTCATTGTGTTGTCTCGTGATTATGGAAATATGATCAAATGCAAATGCGAAAGAAATCACGTGAACTCAAGTAAACACTTGTGAATAATATGTGATTGATAGTTTTAGAAAGCACGTGTGAAAAAAACATGATAAATCATAATAATCCAGTTAAAACAGTTTAACCAAATCATGTGTACAAATGACATATGAAAATATATTGTGTAAAAACAAACAACTCAAGTGTAAAAATCACACGTGAAAAAATCGACAGTGTGTAAAATCGTGTGAATAATCAACAAATCGTGTAAAGATCACACATGAAACACCTCTTTCTCTTCCCTCTTCAACAAAACCCACATCTTCATTTTTTTTTCACTCTGCAAGAACCCAATACATTTAATGAATGATTTGATGTTTATAACAAACATATCTCAACAAATCAGTTTCTTTTATGAAGCTGAGACCACAGTATTACGAAAAAGACAAAGAGAGCGAGAAAGAGAGACATAATGAGACAGAGAGAGAAACAGAGATTTAGACACAGAAAGTGAGAGAGATTGAGACAACGAGAGAGAGAGAGAGAGAGAGAGAGAGAGAGAGAGAGACAGGGTGTGTAAAAGAGAAACTGGGAGACAGACAGACAGAATGAGCGAGGGAGCAAGCGAAAGACAGTGTGTGAAAGAGAGAGACAGAGAGACACAGAAAAAGAGAGAGAGAGATGCAGACAGACAAACAGAGTGAGACAGCGCGAGAGAGAGAGACAGTGTGTAAGAGAAAAACAGGGAGAGAGAGGGACAGAGAGAGACACATATAGAGAGATACCGACACACAGACTGAGAGAGAGAGACACAGAGTGAGAGAGAGAGACAGAGACACAGAGAGAGTGAGAGACAGAGTGAGAGAGAGAGTGAGAGAGAGAGAGACTGAGAGAGACAGAGTGAGAGAGAGAGACAGAGACACAGAGAGAGAGACAGAGAGAGAGACTGAGAGAGACAGAGTGAGAGAGAGAGAGACAGAGACACAGAGAGAGAGAGAGAGAGAAACTGAGTGAGAGAGAGAGACAGAGTGAGAGAGACAGAGACACAGAGAGAGAGAGAGAGACTGAGAGAGAGACAGAGACACAGAGAGAGAAACTGAG
>JAQQZT010000010.1:8666103-8682331 GCA_030068275.1 Clarias platycephalus | reverse complement strand
TTATTCAAACCCATGGGAATACAGTGTCTTTTGTCTTCTGTCATCTCTCTCTCACACACACACACACACACACACACACACACACACACACACACACATTCTGTCTTCTTTTATTCTTTGCTTTGAAGCATTGTTTACTTCACCATGAAAGAAAATCTGGGCCTTTATGATATACTCCAGGTGAAATATAGAATATATATTTTTTCTCACCCCCCGTCTTCCTCTGCTCTCGGTAGTGTCTCTCACAGGTTACTATTTCTTAACATTTCATCTTAAAAAAAGGAAAACAAAAAGCCGCGTCTAATAATCTCCAAGGTAAAAATGTGGATTTGTTTTTAAAGCTGCTTATATTTCAGGGCCACCGGAGGTCTGATTTAAATAAATTAACCTTGAGCTGTCCATTTCACTGATGGCTCCGCTCCCCGCGCAGCTCAAAGCACACCATGAGAGATTACTTTTTTTAATAGTCGTTAAAGGACAACTGTTCCTCAGTCTAATGCCTAGCATGGAGAAGTAATCTCAGCATGTTGTAGTGAAATGTTTCTTAACGCTCATTGTGATACTTTGGTTTCCTAGTGTTTATCTGGGAGTAAAGCGTTAAAGGAGAAAAGAAACCAATATTTCCTTTTTCTGTTCATGTTTTAACAGCCTCTCTTAAACGTTCGCCTTGGTAACGAAAATCCACTCACGGTTTATCAGCTGATAAGAGAGGAATCGTTTTTGATCGGTTTGACATACACCCACCAGTACGCCTCCGCATGGGAAATGCAGCGGAGCATGCAGGTGTCTTCTGATTGCCATATTAGATATTAAATGTACACCAATGGGATTTTAATCTGGTTAATAAGGTTGAAATCAGGGGTGCAACAGCTCACAACAGATCACGTTATTTGATTTGGATAATATTTTGGATCTGAGGAAATGAAAAAGGAGAAATATCATCCATCCATATGATTCATCAAACCAGGCCACGTTCTTCTATTGCTCCTGATGTTCTCCTCATTGTTGGCGCTTTTGCCGTAAGATGAAGGTCAGCATGGGCGCCTTGACCAGGTTGTGTCTACGCAGAACCGTACGCAACAAACAGTGATGCGATGTGTGTTCTGACACATTTCTATCACATGATCCTGTTACTGGTTCACCAGTTGTTGTTTTTTTTGGTATGTCCTGGCCACTGAAGACCAGGAATATCCAACAGGAGCTACGGTTTTGTCATCTAGACTTCCAAAGGCCCTTGTCAAAGTCACTCAAATTTTAAAGCTTGGCCACTTTTTCTGCTTCCAACACATCAACTTCAGGGACAAAGTGTGAAATCAATGGAAGCTGCCACGGGCCGCCAAGCTTGGAAGCAGCTTGTGAACAAAATTTGAGATACGGTGGCACCTAGAACAGCGTATTTGCTAAGGGAAAGGCAACCTTTTCTTTTTTGGAATTTTTTTTTTTAAACCATTCATTATGTATGAGAGGAATAAATCACTTTTAAGGGACATCCTGATACAGGAGAATAACCAACTTTGTGGTGGTAACAGTAACTCTGCTCCATTTTGCTTATGGAAATTCATTCCTACACTCTGTTCTAAGGTAGACATGATCGAGAATCTTAAGGACGTTGTGAAGCTTTTGGTTAAAACGGTTAAGGCTGTGGGTTAGTGATCAGATGGTTGGGGGTTCAAGCCCCAGCACTGCCAGGCTTCCACTGTTGAGACACTGAGCAAGGCTCTTAACTCTATCTGCTCCAGGGGTGCTGTATCCTGGCTGACCCCGACTTCTTAACTGGGATATGTGAAGAAATCCTCTCAAGGAACACTCACTCACTCACTCATCGTCTATACCGCTTTATCCTGTATTCAGGGTCGCGGGGGGGCCTGGAGCCTATACCAGGAGACTTAGGGCACGAGGCGGGGTACACCCTGGACAGGGTCTTTCAAGGTACATGTGAGAACATGAAAACACCAGAATTGTTGAAGTGAAACACACAGAGCCAGTGAACTAGAATAGTTTAAACAAAAGTGGCGTTTAGAGTGCGACGTTCCCCCTTTAGTCCAAATGCACTCTCTTAACCATGACATCTTTGTTTCTTTAGGTTTCTACTCAGGCTAAGCTAACAAGAAATTGGTTAAAGTAGTTTTATATCACCTATATTGTGTTTTTACCCTCAAAATCGAAAGTCCTGTTCGCACGGGATCAGTATTATCTGGGGATCTCGTATGATTTAGAAATGTGAGTTTTGTGTGGCGCATTCACACGAGATGAGCGAAGCTTGCAATTTTACACAAATTTACTGACTTATATCCCGGATATGATGCTTTTTATACAAATAAATATTACATTTATGTTATATTACATATTATATATAATATTATATATATTATATTATTATATTATATATACTATTACATTTCATAAAAATAAAACCCTATACACGATTTTTCTTTTTGCACATTTGTTGTATGATATATATATATATAGCAATAAGACTATTCTTTGAAAAAATTATATATGATCCCGCCAACCCCAGGCCAAATCACTCAGGACTGGTATCACGGGACCAATATCATCACAGGACCCCGGCGGAATATGCTAGGTCATGAATATGGTGCGGGCGAACTTGTACTTACAGACACTGCCGATTCGTACGGGATTAAGATAACATCCAACCTCAACAATTATTATTAATCACACCAGGTAATACTAATCCCGTGGACAGAAGAGATCATTAGTAAAGATTCGCAGGTTTCATCTGGTGACGAGTTCTCTGTGTGTCCTTGAAGGAGAACCTTAATCCGTGAACATTTAACAACAAAAGAGGATTTCCCAAACAGAAACGCGTAACCTCTTTACAAAATATTAACCACGCAAAGAAAAATAAAAGCCCCCATACAAACTACACATCATGTCAGCGCTTTGTGATGTTTTCCAAACCCTAGTTTGGTTTTGTCTATTTAGGTCACGCTGATCGCTTCATAAATATCATAAATGCTGAAAATTCTTTCATCAGCTCCTTCATTTCCAGACATGACTGGAAACCCTTCCCTTGTTTTTTTGCTAATGTAATCAGCATGAAGAAAAAGTGCTAGTGTTTCAGAGGATAAACAATCATCAAGACATCGTCCACTTTCCTGATTGCCTATAAGCCCTGATGGGAATTATACTTAGCCTCATCCCAGCTAAGTGCTGTTTCAGTTTTTTTTTCCTCTACGATTCTGATTCTGGCTTGTGTTCATGTTTATCAAGGACCAACTGATACGATATTATCACGATACTTACAGTAGGTGTTGATTCGATGTGTATTATTTTACCACCTCAAATGCAAACAGGTATAAATTTTAAATATATATATATATTTTAAAAAAAATCTGATTTAGAAGTCAGTGTGGTGGTACATGAAATGCCACACAGAAGAATTACTGAATCGATATCTTCCCCGTCCCTAATGTTTACCGCCTACTGATTTAATTAGCTGACTGCTGAAGCTCTGATTTATAGAGAAGATGTCATCAGACTTATCCTGACTTTCTGATTGTTTGAGAAATTCCAAACGTTTCTGTAGGAAAAAAAGCTACAAACGGTATCTAAAAATAGCTGCACCTTTTTTTTTTCTTTTCTTTTCTTTTCTTTTTTTCAAAAGGCTCTCTTTCGTGTGCTGTTGAAATCCCGGCTACAGCTACACCTTTAAGAGGCTCGCCCCCGAGGTGAGGAGAGCTGGGTGTGTGCGGAGTGAACTCAGCCTTGTCTTTCTAATCTTGACAAACGATCCACACCAGGCCTTTCTACAGCCTCTCATAATTCCTCATGCACACCTGCCCCGAGACATCAGCAGTGCAGCGTGTAATTATAAACGAGGAGAGAGAGCATGAGAGAGAGAAGAGAGAGAGAAGAGATCTTAAGGAAGAAGAAGAAGAGAGAGGGAGAGAGAGAGAGAGAGAGAGAGAGAGAGAGAAAATTAAGGGGCAAGGGCAGGAATGAAAGGCATGAGACAGCTAAAGAAGGAAGAAGATGGAAGAGAGAGGGATGGAGAGATAGGAGATGGAGTGGAGTGCAGGACCCCTATGGCCTCCTGCTCATCTCGCACTCCACTCAGCTAATCAGTCATTCCTTTCCTTCTGCTCCACACACACACACACACACACACACCCCTACAGAGAGAAAATTTCACTTTTTTTTTTCCCCACTGCTTAGTTATTATTTGACTCAAATCACAAAACTATGCTGAAGATACTTCAGACTGTACTTTCTTCCCTTAATGATTTCCATCTAGACGTCTTCACCGTTACCGTCGACATCATACAGTACAGCAGATTTAAACCTGATAACAGGTTTTAGACTTCCTGTTTTATTTTGCTTATTCATTTGTCGTCTTCTCCTCAGTCATAGCTAATCCACGGCCTACAGTAATAATCCGCCTGAAATCATTTTGTCTTGCTTTAGTAAAGCCGCAGTCGGGGTCAATAAAGAGCAGAGCTGTTACAGTAAATCCAGCTTAGTCTCTTTGTCTGAGATCCAGCCCTGCGCCTATGGTCGCATCATCTGGGTTAAAAAACATGTCGTATCTGTGTCCGACCACTCAAACAATGGATGAGATTTTAGTAAAAATACTGCACGCTCTGGATTTTGATCTAGAAGACGGTGAGCAGGTACCCGGCCTTATTTGTCGAGGTCAAGAAGAAGGAAGAAAGAAGTCTGACGCAACGTTTTAGCTGTTTTTTTTTAGTAACTATTGCTAGCACTGCTGTGAAATCAACACAATGCCACACAAACAGTCACATGACTGCATATCGGATATACCTGTATATATCCACTCAAAAACACATTGAACCAGATTAGGGGTGCAGTGGTTTGGATTATACTGTATAACTGATTTTGAGACATGGATCAGATTGTTTTTTTTTGTTGTTGTTGTTGTTTTTTGGATCTGCAAAAGATAATGGAGACCAAATATAATTGTAAATATAAATTTGAGCTAGAATATGAGTTATTTGTTTGAGTGGGTGTTTTTTTTTGTGAGATCTGGCAACCCTGGTAATGCTGATGACTGGGAAAGTATTAATACAGATACTTGAAGCACACCTCACTTCTGTATGATGATTTTTATTGTTTATGATAATAAGGTTATGAATATATTTTGATATAAAATTGATTGTATTGGCCACTTATGTTTATTGGTTTAAGCTGCATGAGAGCTTAATGTTTTTTTTATCCGCTTTTTTGAAGTGATGCTTCATTTCTATTAATAAAAACACAGATTTTATGGAGCGGTCCAAGACTGAACGAAATTGCAACTTCTACATCTACATAATTTCTGACCACAGGGTTGATTAGGTGGCTGCTATGCCATGAACTCAAATAGAAACTCACTCATTCTGTATCCTGTAGTCATGAATGAGGTTAAGACTTATTTATTCTGGCTGCGTATTGGGGGGGAAAAAGGCCACAGGAAATGGGTTGGCCTTATTTCCCTTTTTCCCCGACACACGCAGTGAGCATGGCTACTAAACCAGTGCATGGCTACTAAACTCTGTACATGTACTGTAAATGCATACATCTACAGGATCTTGTATATATAAACACATCATAAGACTTTCATTTTCATTATTATGCTTTCATGCTGTACCTTAAAAATAACTCCAGTACCGTACCCTCATTTTAAGAGAACCAGACGTCCTCAGGGCAGCTGATCAGTCTCATGTCGCTGGCCCTCTAGGCATTTCCTTAGAAATTTGGTCTAATTACTACTAATATGCCAGAAGGAGGTCATGTCAGGGTCTTTCATCATAGTCTAGCGGCTTTACATTATTATATTTTTTCCTTTCTTTAAAATGGAAAGACAAATCAGCTGCGCAGGACGCAGAGTGGCTGAGCGGATGAGTGCATTATGAATGTTCTTGTTAACATCCCATCAGGGGGTTCAATCAGAGGGAACAGTCAGCACTCAGCAGCTTGTAAATCCAATTGCACTCTTATCAATGCACTGAAAGAGAGGCTTTTATCTGATGCAGTGACAACTTAGCCACTAATGCTGGGCCCCGAGTCCAGTCACACGCCAACACAGTTTGGAGATGTGCCCGCTCATGATTCAACTCGCTAGTTAATTCTCAGGTGGAGTTCGTGTTTTAGATGAAGGCGAATCATCAAAATGGTATAACGGAAACTTCACGGGAAATTTATTACAACCAGAATGAAAAGGTGATGAGTTATATATCACAATCCACTTTTCTAGGAATATTATGTCTGTCATTGGTTAAAATCCAATCAGATCTCGCCAGGTCTTGGCAGCCGTTTTACTTTTTGCCACAACAACACCAAAGTATTTTCCAAGAGAGTTAAATTTGAAAGGAAAAAATTTTCCGTCTCAGCTGAACTTCATGAAATGCATTTTTGCACGGAACGAGGTTTGTAGCATTTGGCTCTGATTTCTTACACTGTACTTGTGTTCCAGGTGATAAAATTTCACGGTCGGTGTGCAGAGCAGCCAAGACCTATTGTAACTCACCTCAATTTTGATTTAAAACAGACTTTAAAAATGTGAAGTATCCCTTTAAAACACTGACTGAACCAGTCGGACAAAAGGAGCATAATGGACGAAAAGGTAGCTGCATGTCAGAATTACAGAATTATCAGTCCCAAGAGCAAGACGGTTTATGATGCAGTTTATATACAGTAGTTATTTCACCAAAGTCTTAAAACTACAGTTGGGTATGTTTTCTCATAAATCTGTTTTAGAATAGCCAAACCAAAGTACTGACACCAAAGTACTGACATCCTTGGCACATGCCTTTATCCAGAGGGAATTACATTTATCTCATTAAACATTTGAAGGTTAAGGCCCTTGCTCAAGAATGCAACAGTGGGAGCTTGAACCTACGACCTTACTAAGTAATCCAACGTCTTAACCATTGCACTAGACATTTTGATTCTATTTAGTGTGTAGAATGCTTTATTTTATGGCTACATTAATACGTATCTTGCCATAATAATTTCAGCTTTCAATGGTCAATTTTCAATTTGGTAAAACAAATCGTTCTAAACTAGAAGCTGGTTTGGATATTGTCAGAAAAGGACAAATTGTAAGTAACTACAGTAGCTAATTGAATTAGTTAGTATGAGTTAGTTAAAGCTATTAGTACTCTGTATATCTACCTTTTAGCTAGAAATGACTCCAGGAGATGGGCTTTTGCTTTCTTTTGATTTAATTTGTTATTAACCGTAGCGTCCATTTAATTTTACTTTTTTTTATTTGTTCTTATTCAGTTTGCATGTACAGTAGAATATGTCTGCCATTAGCAACCGCCCAGATCGAGTCTGTTCATAATAATTTGCACATATTAATCTGATGTATAGGTTGAGTGTTTTTTTTTTTTTTTTTTTAAAGGGCCCACAAAATCTCTAACCTTGCATAATGCATCAGTGTTAAATTACAAAACAAACCCATACACAGGAGTAAAATTAGTCTGTTTTTTATACTTCTTTTTCTATATTTTCTGTAGTCACTATTCCTTGTTCTAAACATTTCACTACATTTGAATCACATGTGTGTGTAACATTCTGCATATGTTAACTGTATGCTAATTAAAGAAGTTAAACTTAATTAATCATAATTATTTAAGGAAACTATTTTGGAGAATTACCATGTACAGTGCTGTGAAAAAGTATTTGCCCCCTTTCTTTTTTTTCATCTATTTTCATCAAACTAATTTTAATATTGCACAAACATATTCCAAGTAAATAGAAAATGCAGTTTTTAAATGATGCTTTCATTTATTAAAGGAAAAAAGCTGTCCAAACCTGCCTGGCCCAGTGTGAAAAATTAGTTGCCCAGGCCTTTTTATTGCTCATGAAAGAACCCAGAGCACCATCTAAAGAACTGCAGGCCTCACGTGCCTTAGTTAAGGTCTGTGTTCATGATTTAACAAAAATGGCATCCATGATAGAGTTCGAAGTCAAAAGCCACTGCTGACCAAAAAGAACACAAAGGCTTGTCTCACATTCGCCAAAAAACATCTTGATTATACCCAAGACTTTTGCGCCAAACAGTCTGAGCGCCAAAAAAATCCTCCACCAAAATGTGAAAGACTCATCAGCAGATATCACAAACGCTTGATTGCAGTTGCTGCCACCGAGGGCGGCACAACCAGTTGTTAGGTTTAGGAGGCTTTTTTTTTCCCCACACAAGGCCAGATGTGTTGCAGCTTGTTTTCCTCTTAGTAAATGAAATCATCATTTAAAATCTGCATTTTGTATTTACTCAGGTTATCATTGTGTAATACTGAATTTTTTTTAATGATCTGAATCATTTAATTGTGACAAATATGCCAAGAGAAAAAAAAATCAGGAAGGGGGCAAATACTTTTTCCTGGCACTGTAGATGCAACAATACTATAGACTTAACAAAGCACCTGATTAGGCTTTAAAATCTATTTTTGTCCCAGCCGTTAGGAACTGCTTGCTGAATCATTTATTTTTGTAGTTTCTATAAAAACGTCATTAAGTCCCTGCTGCTTTCATGTTCAATCCTGTACTACTGCTTTTCTGGCAGTCTGTCAAATAAGGTCAGGCATATTACTTTCATAAAAATGTCTTCAGATTTTACTATTGTCATTATTGCAACGTCTAAACTCAAACGGCTCGCTAACATATTCATATCCTAGTATCTATTAACATGTGTGAGTGTGTGGGGGTAACACAGCAGGGGGATCCTCAGGGGGCCTGGACTAAAAAATTTGTATTTTTTTTTCCTTCCGAAATATGGGAACGGAGTCTGCGGAGACTGAATGCGCACAAGGTTTAGACATTTTGTCCCTGCGTTAAGCCAATATAATGCATGAAACAGAACAGTCTCATAACCTGCACAGGAATCTTACTCGTTCTGGTGTTCCTTTGCGAATACCTTTTCATTATTTCTTTCCTCTAAAGAAGAAAAAAAAAAAAGGAGATTCTCAGGTGATGTTCCACAGCTGGTTTTAATCAAGTAGGCAGATCTGGCTGTCCACGTCCTTATTCTCGGGGGCTCAGGGACAAAAATAGGCTGTGGAGATTACTCATGAGGAAGAAATGGTTTGAGAGTCAACAGCGTTGTTGATTATTGAACCTGAGAGGCAGACAGAGAGAGAGAGAGAGAGAGAGAGAGAACTCAAGGAGATTATAATTTTTTCTTTTATATCATTTTGTTTCTAGCTAAAAAGCCGTGCAGGCAGCTTATACTTTCTTTCTCCTGAATTATAAAACACGTCATATCTCTGAGGCGCAATCATGTAAAAGCCATCATTATTTAGATAATGACACAAAAACATGCATTTTTATCAGCAGAGCTCAAGTGGTGTGTGTGTGTGTGTGTGTGTGTGTGTGTGTGTGTGCACGCATGACCGCACAGAGCTAAATAGACATAAGTGGTTCCCTGTGTTACAAAAATCACGAGAAAAGGCTATTAAGACAGAAAAAGTCAGCTTTGTCAATCAGATGAAGCTTTTCTCATGTTTAAGTGCAGAGTTTACCTCAGAAATGTAGCTAACAGTGGAAGCTAGTAGAGCACTAGCCTGGTCTGGACAATGCTAGATTTTTTTTTATTATTTTTTGTCAGAATGGAGATTGTAAAGAAAGAATCATTCATATTGTATGAATTCCTTTTATTTTATATTACATTTGTGTGTTATTAAATTAAATGCTCTTTGCTGACAGGAAATATCATTTGAATTTATAATTAGCAAGTGCTGTGTTAGCACAGATTAGCAAAGCTAGCCAGGATTATTAGAGGAAGCTTAAACAGGAGTACATATGCAGTCATTTGTAATGTAAATATCTATATTTATATAAATAAAACTAAGGTTTTTGTACATTAGTCAGAATTTACTTTTTCAATGTTTCATTCATACATTGGAGGACCTGAAACCATTCTCAGAAAAATCTTCTGTCTGTATGTCTGACCAGCCAGATTGTGTCACAGCATCTAGCCTTTTTTTTATTTATACAATGTTTTTTTTTTACACTTATTCAGCGCTTTTTCCTCAAGACGGGCGTGCCTACAGTATACGCGTCACTCAACAAAGCCAATTGATGCGACAGTTTACCGTAAATACAGAATATGCGAAAGACACACAAACAACCGTAATGCATCTACAATCCTCAATACACAGACACGACTCATTATGACTTACTCCAAAAAAAAGTTATTTCTTTGTATTAATAAGTTAGACTGAGACTTATTAATAGACAGAAAGACAGGCAGACGTACATGGGCGTCAAACTGAAATAATAATAATAATAATAATAATAATAATATCACTGATTACATTAAAGCTGATCAGCTTGGTTTTAGCTTTAACCTTTAACCGCCAACGACGGGTCAATAGTCCTGCCAGTGCTGGGGGTTTTGTTTTTTAGGGTTTACTCAGTGTGTGATAAAAATGTCTAGAAATGATTTTTATGCCTGGCTCCAGCTTACTCCACTTCTCAACTGCTCTACAGCGAGCAGATTGTTTGTTCCCTGAAGGAAACGCTGTGTGGCCACGTTCATTTTCTGGCATCAGAGAGATCTGAAAATGGCTGAGAACTGCTCCTGGTTTGTTTGTCATGCTAGATTTGTGATGCGTGCAGAGAGCCTTCCAAAAGTAACTATAGTATTGTTTTCTCGTCATGTAGTGTCTTGTTATTATTTTTTAAAAAGTGAATGAAAAAAAAATGGAAAATCCAGAATCCTTTTCAAGTCCTTCACAGCGGATATACAGTACTGTATGTATGCAATAAAACCGCTGTGCTTTAAGTTTTAATTCTCTGCTTCACTAGAGGATGATGAAAGACTCTGACATGAGGCATGTGAATTATTACTATATGTTATAATAGAAGATCTCTCGAGGTCTGTTGCCACAGCTACATTAGAAATATCTGGTTATTAAATGTGGAACGTGTCTGAACTCGTTTGCTGATTCTGGCACGAGTCTTGGGAGTTGGGATCAAAATAGTTATTTTTGTACTCATGCACTTTGGATGAATGAGAAAAGAGTATGTATTAGAGTGTGTCTGATGAGAGGAAATAATAAATAACACCCAGACATGTTCAATTCATGACCGTTTTCTGTTTTCAGTGAGGCGGCACAGTGGCGTAGTGGTTAGCACTGTGGCCTTGCATCGACAGGGGCTGGGTTCGAATCTGTGTGCATAGAGTTTGTATGTTCTCCCCATGCTTGCTGGGTTTCCTCCCATAGTCCAAAGACATGCAAACTAGATTAATTGAGTGTGTGCCTCCCCTATCCAGGGTGTACCCTACCTTAATTGTCCCCTACTTCTTCTGGGATAGGCACCAGGCCCCTGCGACTCTGTATAGAGGATAAAGCGGTAATTATTCCTGTAGTTTTTATATCTTTCTAAATGTAATTATAATTTATTTCCTCTATCCGTTTATTATTTTATCAAATAATGTATCTTAGTATCCTTTTATAGAAAGTCTAAATACCATACATGAACTTTCCGACCAACTAGATAATTCAACTTGTAAGGTACAGTAAAACCTGCAATTTTGGATACACACACATTAGCTTTTTTAATTGTTGATCACATGAATTTATAAGTTGGCTCAGCATGATCATGTGAAGTTATAAGTTGGCTCAGCATGCTTGGAGGAGAGCACTTACTACTGCTTTACTTTGCATACAAAATTGGGTAGTGTTGTTCGAGCAGTGCCATTATTCTTACCCAGAAAGCCCAGCCAATTATGCTCTCTTGAACTCGTCACATTGTTCAGAACTGAACTCTCCAAATTCTGATGAATGCTTAGACCATTATGCCACTTGGGAGGCTTTTAATGGCTTTTTAACTCTACAGTGTTAGATTTTTTTTTCTTCTGCTGGAGGCTTTTTTGCTCCAGCACCTTGCTCATATATGGTATATTCTAATGTCTGTTAAAGGGCATTCTGTATGTTAATATTTCATCCCTATTCATTCTACTATAATATTCTGATCTTGTTGTCTCTCTCTCTTTTTTTCTGTGTGTGCGTAGGTAAATATGTCTACCAGCCTATGACCAGTGTGTGCCAACTTCCCACCACGCCAGTCCCTGCCTCGCCCTCGGATCACACAAACACCATAAACCTGTCAATCTCCTTGACGGAGCGTCTCCTCAGGACCGCCCCTAAATTCAGAGCTCCACCCTGCCCCGAGTCGCCCAGATTTTGTATCATCTCTGAGCTTTTTGTCGATGACTACATTGTTAAACGGATCAACGGTAAGATGTGCTACGTTCAGAGGCCTCAGACGGCGATGCCTGTTCCTCGGGAGAGGGCGCCGGCTTCACCAGCCCGGCCTCCAAGTCAGCACGCTCAAAACCAGCCGTCCCAAGTAGCCGAAACTCCAACCACGCAAGGCCAAAAGGGTCCCAAAATGGACCACTGCTCCTCACCGTCGAGCTCAGAGGACTCTGGGATCAACGCCTTGGGTCTTCACTATGTGGAGTCGTGCGAGGATGACTCCTGTGAGGATGAAGAAGAGGATGAGGAAGAAGAGGACGATGAATTGAGCACAGATGGCAACTCTAGTCCCGGTAGCCTCTGGGAGCAGGATGAGTGCACTCTGCTCTCACCCTCCAAGTCGACTGTGGAGATAATTGAGAATATTGAGACGACTGTCTAACACATCAAGGAAAATTATGTTTTTATGGCTTTTTTTTTTTTGACAGCACATGCATTACCAATCTTCAACTTGAGGATACGAGTTGGTTGGCAAAACAAGAGCGCAACCTGAAAAGCCAACCAGTCACATGGTGATAATTATATGAAAACCTTCTCACGTCCTTTATACACGAATCTCCTGTTTGCATGGTGACCCCGCTATGGATTATACACAGTAGATACATTCTGCATGTACTGTATGTAGTACTATGTAAGGCCAAGTGAAGATGTTCCAAAGGTTTTGAAATGAATCATGACAGATACACAAACACGCATTTCCTTGGTAAACAAAAAGGAGCTAATGCTCACTCTGTGTGAATAACCTTGTATGGATATATTCTCTCTCTCTCTCTCCAAGGACCTGAATATTAAATACATCAGAAACGAATGGAGGAGAATATGATAGGCAATAAATGGAGGCAATAGAGTGAGAATAGGAAATGTCATCTTGTATGGAAGAAAAAAGTGGAAAAAATTGAGAGAGAAGGGCAGAACAGGGTGAAAGGCTCTTCAGTCTCTTAAGCAGGCACCATTTGAAGTGCGACTAAATCATGCATGAGTTCAGAGGACTGTAAGGACACGATGTGAAGAAAGACCACATATTCGCAAGTCTGCAAAGAAGATCAGCTTACATCTATCTTGCTTTCAATTTTTCCTTCCTCAACGGTGACGAGCCCTGAAGCTTTTAGGCGGTTTAGCAGCAGAATGAATTCCGACGTCTTGACAATCATTTAATGATATAGATTTAGGGGTAGTTTCAAAGAACTGATGATCAGCGGAATTTCAAGGGGTCAGATGGTGCGCTGCGTCCTCCTTAAAGCACAGCGCGGATACTTTGAACCGTTTGTGTAGCAGTATGAAAGCCGCCGTCATCACTGAAACCAAAGCTCTAGCCAAGAGAGCGGCAGTTATTTCTCCGAGGATGTTTATTGGCCATGCTCCTTTTTTCCCCATTACAATACTCACAGCTTATTTAATAAACAATGATGTATGACCTGAGCACATGATAAACTCACTCTACTGTCTTTGGATGGAAGTGATTATCTGTTTTATACAACCATTGGCAACTGTGGGCAGAGGTCATCTCTACATCCTAAGAGACACATTTTCGAGCGCTTTAAATCTGGCAGCCCACATGTAAAAGCACAGCCTGCATGGACCCTAAGAGCTACGAGCCAACAGAATTTTAATACCAAGCATTAAAAACCACTCCAGCCCAGCTGACAACCACTGATTATTAATGCAAGTGCTTGAAATAGCTGCAGTCTGATATATTCATGATGATTTAGCTAGTCTTGGACGTAAATGAGATTAAAATGATGCCTAGGACAAAGTGATCTAACCATCGCGCTCTTACAGCATTATAAAGTACAGCTGTACAGTACTTTTATTATGGGGTCAGAAATCCCTGATCTGGGGTTATAATCCTACTCGAAACAGTTGTGCAACTGCATTAAGGAAAGAGACTGTTAAAGATCACTGTCGCCGTCTCCCCCCGGAGAGGACGCTAAAAATATCGCCGGGAATCCACTCCCGTCCATCTCTCCGACTCCGGCTCCAGTCTCTCATAACAGCGCCTCTGTTTATAAGCACAGAACTTTGTCACTGCCTGATCAGAAGAGTCAATTTCAGAGCCGTTCCAGTAGAAAACCTAATGGACCCGTCATGCAGCCCTGAGGAACCCCACACTCAATTATTTGTATGATTACCTCTCCTGCTGGTGGATAAATAAATGGGTGTCCCTGTATCTCTGCAGTTTTATATCAGGGAATAACACTGTAGCTATAAACATGTACTGTAGATACACAAATGTTTATCTCAGCTTTAAATAAACCCCTTTCTTATATCAGTTATCATTGTTTTGGGGTCGTATTTTTTTTCTTCTTCTTGGAAACAAATTGAAAAAAAAAACATGTTGCTTATTTAATATTCAAAATATTCAGTGTGCAGTCATAGAAGCCAAAAAATCTGATGTCTATCAAAATGAACAGCTTGACAGTGAAATTATTAATGTGTTATATCACAAGGTCTCATCACTGGCAATGGAGGTTTGACAGAAATTTTCAGTTCTAATAAAACAAAAAAAAAATCCTTTTACTGTATACACGAGGACGATGCCGGGATATTGAAGACAGACATAAACACTGTTTATTTACAGTGTTTGACAGATGTCCAGAGGGAATTCCAGAAGATAAAGTACATCATATTTTACACTGATCAGCCATAACGTTAAAACCTTAAACATTATGCCTGGTGTTGTGTACCATTCTCATTGTGCAATCAAAACAGCTCCAAAAAAGACCTCTGAAGGTGTGCTGTGGTATACGTGATCTGACATCAGGGCTGCAGCAGATCCTTGAGATGCGAGGTGAAGCCTCCATGGATCAGACTTGTTTGTCCAGAACATCCCATGGATGCTTGATTGGATTGAGATCTGGGGAATTTGGAGGCAACACCTTGAACTCTTTGCCTGTTATGCCCCATTTACACTGCATGCTTTGTTCAGCAAATTTTGCTACATTGGCTTTACTGTAGGATCGGACCACACAGACAAGCATTGCCTCACAAAAGACATTAGATGTGGCTCGAGTAATCATGATCCTGTCACTGTAATTTAATTGATAATCATCATTATTCAGTTATTGTTATGGCTGATCGGTGTACAAGCATGATAATGTAAAGAACCTGCCTCATTAACATTTTTTACTCCCATCACGACATGCTACTGTACAGTATGGATGTCTCGGCAAAGCAGGCATTGTCATCTTACTCCCAGTGATGTCTATTAGGGTTTTCACTCTGTGTAATCATATGACATGTCACTGTAACATCTATAGCCTGGGGTAGAAATACATAAGCACCACTTCTTCCAAAGGAATCCAGAGATCTTGATGCGGATGACAAAAAAAAAAAGGCTTTTAATCTTTGGAAGATGAGCCCATACTGGTTGCATCATCAGGGAAGAATCTTACAGATTGCCAGAATAATAATGAAAGAACCAGACAAAACATCTTGCGAATGGAACCTTAGAACAAAGTCTAAAAACTGTGAAAAAAAGAGGACACCCTTCGCTGTTGTTCTGGAGTACAGGTTTATATCATGAGAACATTTATAGCCTGTGCCACATATCCTGTATCAAATCACCGCTTTAGGCAAAACCTTGGCAATCTGGGATCACTATTAAATAGATGAGAGCAGGATATTATATTATGTAAAGCGCTAGACATGAGAAATGTGATTTTAAATAATTATACAGGGACTGTATTGATGTATCATGGTGCAGATATGTGAGGGATACACTCATACTATGACATACAGTATAAGGTTAGGAAAAGCTGTAGCAGTCATTCCTGGAAAGCATGCTGTACAATCAAGAAGGGTTAAGTAATATACTGTAACAATGCATTCACAAGGAAAGACTTGTCTCTCCATAACGTACTTCTCACTCAAAAGGAACGCAGGTATAATGTCAATACTCAGAGGGTGACACATCTACACTGCTGTGCTGTATTTAAAAAAAATAAAAAAAAAAAAATAAAAAAAAAAAAAAATATATATATATAAAAATATATATA
>JAQQZT010000010.1:8649246-8660566 GCA_030068275.1 Clarias platycephalus | reverse complement strand
CACACACACACACACACACATTGCAGACATGTGATGGCATTGACACCAGCAGTCTGAGGAGCGAAGAGATTTTTAGGACTGATTAGTACAAACTGCAGACTTTCTCAGCTCCTAGCATCATGTCAAACCATATACAGTACCAGTTTGCGAATTGCACTAACAGGGTTTACCAGTTTATACACTGGTGGAAGATAAAGTCTCTCCCAGGACTTACAGTTTGTGCAATCACATGGTTCCTGTTCTCGCTATGCCTTAGAGATTTAAACACCAAAATTCAAGTTCGAAGTTACAAAAAAAAGCCTCTTCTGAGAAATCTCGCAGATTTTCACTGTCAGCTTCGTAACATCTGAACTGTGTCTTTCTAAAACACATGAAACACACGATGATAAACCAAACTTAAACTTGAGATATTTTCTATGCAGTATTAAAATCCTCTCCTCTAGCTTGGGGCCATTTCCCCCCAAGCCAGCGTGATTAAAAAAACATGGGAAAACGGCTCAATCTGGCAACAACGTGCTCCTCGGTGACCTTCGCAGACAGCGTGTGCGTTTCATTTCTGTAGGCGTTAATGACTTACTGATGAATCATTTTTATCACCAGCAGGCTCATATTTGGCAACCTACAGTGCTCTGAAACTGGGAACTTTTCCAGACTCAAGCAGGGGTCTTGGGGTCCTTATACTGAAAGAACTGGTTTCACAGACTTTCATTACGACTTTGTAAATTTTTTATGCGCCAAAATATAGCCGGCGAATGCATTTTACATTATTTAACAGGAAAAAGTGGCCAATAATAAAGCAATAAGTAAGAAATAAGACTGAGGTTTGTTAGAGGAAATAATCAACAGCAGGGTGTGCAATGCTGATATTATTAGTTTCTTTTATGTTAATTAGACCTATAAAGTTAATGTTGTTAAACAAGAAACTTATGTACTGTATATCCTGAAGACTTTACAGTTTTACTTAGCACTAAAACTGGAGACTCCTTCCATGACGGTTAAATAAAGATCTCCTCACAAAAAACAAAAAACATATAAAAAAATATAAATATTTTCTTTTAAGTTTTCTTATCCAACAACACATTTATTATTAGGCTTAAAGATTATGGCGCATCCACCAAACAAGTCCTTGTGGATGCTGTTACTATAGAAACGATGATGTGTTTAAACGAGTGCATAAATATGTGCATTTATATTATTTATGCCACCGTCGTAAATAGTGTCAGAGCTTCGTTGTTAAAGGAAATTAATCCGCATCTTCTGATTCAGGAATAAATCAAGAAACAAATGTAAAAGA
Organism: Clarias platycephalus; assembly: GCA_030068275.1. Taxonomy (NCBI): domain Eukaryota; kingdom Metazoa; phylum Chordata; class Actinopteri; order Siluriformes; family Clariidae; genus Clarias; species Clarias platycephalus. The sequence continues at coordinate 8,659,272 of JAQQZT010000010.1, read as the reverse complement.
TGTCAAATTCATTGTGCAAATGAACACATGTACAGAGCCAACAAAATGCCTACTGCACTGTTTCGAAGCCACCCACAGGGTTCTTAGAAACCGAACAGCTCTAACCAGGGCAATATGCGAGAGTAAAGATGATTGACATTTTCATTTATTGACAGTGAGGAGAAGAAAATTGGATGTTTAGCTGACATCAATGAAGCTAGAAACGCTCTACCTCACCCTACTGCAAACAATCCAGCCTTAAAGGCAAACGTTCAAAGCCCATGTGGCCAGCTGTGTCTCAGGACTTTCCCTCCTGATATGCAGTGATTGACCTACAGAGTCACTAACCTCGCACATGCCCGGCTTCGGTGTTAAAGCTGGCCAGATGTGCAGCTGCATATGACCGAAGGAAGCTCTGCTCACTCCGATCAATAGACAAATTATGCACAAGGGCTGGTCTCTGGGGAGTGATTCATGGCAAGGCCATGGTGAGGCATGCACTGTAGATAATAATGAGTCAAATCTCCTTTATACTGCAGGTGTTCCCTTTGTAAAAACTGGAAACGATTTTGGAGTGTGAAATGCATTTCCAAACGGAGGTCAACAGGCAGACTGTCTATGTAAATATATGTTGTGTATGTTTTCACTATTGTTGAAAACAATTTAATGGTAATTTGTAATATAATCTGAATATAGCTAATTAATAGGATTTGTTCCCCCAAACCAATCACTGATCTCACCACTCTTCCCAACAACCAATCACTGATCTCACCATTATTCACAAAAAACAATCACTGATCTCAACAATCTTCCCAACAACCAATCACTGATCTCACCACTCTTCCCAACAACTAATCACTGATCTCACCATTATTCACAAAAAACAATCACTGATCTCAACAATCTTCCCAACAACCAATCACTGATTACAGTGTTCATGACAGCTAAACACTAATCGCATTCTTCGCAACAACCAATTACTGATTGCAGTGATAATATAATATCCCAAATCAATCACTGATCATAGTGTTTACACCCAACAACTGATGACCACTGATCAGACTGTTCATGACATCCAACCACTCTTCACATTGTTCCTAACAACTGACCACTGATCACATTGTTGTCAGTAATGTCACTTACCATCACTGAACCCAACTAGAAAACATCTTGTTCTTGATAAAAATAATAAATGTTTTTTTAAAGATGTAAATAGCAGTTTGTGCTGTCCAAATACATCCTTTGCTCTAATCTATTATATTCTCTACTTAGAGAATCTTACTCTGACCACCACTAAACCAAGCCTCCTACAGAGCATTACCCTGAAAGAGTTTTTCCTCCATCAGTTGGTTATTAACTGGCTGTGGCTTCACAGGGCAGATCAAAATAACAACAGCAATGCAATTAAAACATTCATCCTCTTAATCCTGAACATGTCTGAACCTGGGAGAATGCCAGGCGTGGGCGAAGAAAATCGAAGGATGGTGAATGTGCACTATGCCAGTAATGAACACAGACCTCACTGTGTGAAGCGGGTTTTAGAAGTGTAATAGCCTATTGGCTGAGGATCACAAGATTATGAACTGCCATATACGCCAACCTACTACTTTTCATCGGATCAAAAGCAGCGGAGATGCGGTTTTTGTTTCCTTTCGGGAGCTCATGATGTTCTGTTCCTACTCTGCTGAGCGGTTCACCCCCTTGTGTGCCATGACCACAGTGCTTATGAAGTGATGAAAGACAGAAATGAGTCAGGCCGGGAAAAACGGGGAAGGTGAAGAAAAGAAAAGCTGCAAGGAATAGCATAGCCAACGAGCTTAAAAGAGCTTTGGCTAAGAAAGACTACTAAATCAACATTCTGTTTGGATGCTGTTCACCTTTACTACAAATCTTCTGGTTTACTTTCTTTGGTCAAAAATAAATCCTGAAGATATAAACTTATATAGAGTTTGAGATCATTCCTAAGTGTAACCTAACTGTCTTTTGAGGTCTTGTGGGTAAGTTTCATTTTAACATTTATATTTATGCAGTGCATAAAACCATAGATACAGGTCATGACCTTTAGTTAACGTTCACATTAATCATCAGAATGTAGGGAGGCGGGAGGGGTATTGGGATTTCAGCGAGTGGCAAGAGCGGCAGCTTTTCAAAACTGGAAAGGTATACAGTACAGACTGTTTAACCGTCCAGTTTAGTGAAGTCTGTGCCCACGGTAGCCTCTGATTCCTGTTCTTGGGTGACAGTGAACCCTGATGTGATCTCCTTTCTAGTTGTAGTGCATCCAGCTCAAGGTCTGACATGTCACATGCTTTTCGGCTCACCGCGTTTGTAACCGGTGATTATTTAAGGTACGATATCCATCGCATTAGCTTAAACCAGTCTGGCAGTCCTTTTATAAAACATTTTTGTTTCTGTCATCAAAAAGGTGTCGCCACCCATAAAACTTTTGTTCACTGGATATTTTTGTACCATTTAGGCATTTGGCAGATGCCCTTATCCAGAGCGACTACATTTTTCTCTCATTATACATCTGAGCAGTTATGGGTTGATGATAAATTATCAGTTAATTTTCAAAGATCAGGCGTTCCCCTCACTGAATGTTCACTGGAATGACTGCCGTGGGCTCCGAGCCAAGATCGTCATTCATAGACGTATTGGTTCCTGTATTGAACATCCCTTGTGCTGTAAATTACACTTTCCATTCATGCATTAGATATACCTTGGCGTTATTTGTATTTATAGTTTTTCCATTGGACCCATTTACGAGACCGCCCACATTGTGATTTATCTTAACACCTCAGTTAGTAGTCATAAACCCCACACATGGAATGAAAACCGCAGCTAAGGGAGTGTGCCTAGAAATAAAAACCTGACAAACAGAAGAAGAAAGGGCTCATCAAGAATCCTGGTTCCTGCAGTACATTTAATTTCAACTTCATTAGTCAGTGGAGAAAATGTTATTATTTCGAATGCTTGATTATTAGCAGTCAGGATTCTCCTTATTAAGGCCAATTTGGTGTTGAAAAACATCACACGGTTCATTTCTTCTTTCTTTAAAAGGAAAAAAAAAAAAGCATCAAAGATTAATAGAGTAAGAACAGAAGAACTGAAAGCCTTTGTATGGGAACAAGCAGGAGCCATCCTTGAGCGATGAGCTTCTGTTTTTGTAGTGGTTATTTGCTCTTTCTAAAAAATCCCTGAAGCCTCTGAGTATCGAGTAAAATTGCCCTCTGAAACTCTTAAACCACCTACACATGAAAAGCAGCAGAAATCCCTTAGAGGTGCCTGAGACATTGATGTCCAAAGAGAAAAGTCATACTTCCCTCTGCACTGAAGTTCCTACCGTACAGTTTTCAAAGTACAGCTAATGTCTTAACCAGAAGAAAGTGAACCTGGAAAAGTGATCTGACCAACGTGGAAGAAACTTCTTTAAACCTGATGTCACTGATATCACTACTGGGCAATGGGGGATTAAAGGGCTAAGGGACCGAGTTACTGATCGGATCCCAGCTCCACCAGGTTGCCACTGTTGGGCCCTTGAGCAAGGCCCTTAACCCTATCTGCTCCAGGATCATGGCTGACTATTCACTATTCACTGTGCTGTAATGTATATGTGACAAATAAAGGCTTAACTTAAAAAACTTAACCTAATTATGTCTAGTCAGTTGGTTGTCTCAATGATTTTTCCTCCATTTTCCTGCTCCAGATTTGGTCACCTTCTCACGAACCAGTCGGCTCTCTGCTGTTATACAAGAGCGATTCCTCCACAGAGACAGTGTGAGCGCATTTTATTTTCTAACTGCTAGTCATGCTGCATCACAATGCAATGTAATATAAGGGAAGAAAAATGCTATCCACATTATTCTGCATACACTATATGGACAAAAGTGTTTGGCCTGAATTTAGATGTTTCTGTCATGCCCCTTATTGCCAGTGCAGGGCAATCTTAATCTTTCAGCATACCAAGACATCTTGGACTGTGCTATGCTTCCAACTTTGTGGCAACAGTTTGGGGAAGGCGCTTTTCTATTCCAACATGACCGTGCTCCAGTGCACAAAACAAGGACTATAAGCACATGGTTTGTTGTGAAAGAACTTGACTGGCCCAAGCACAGAGCCCTGACCTCAACAAAATCAATCACCTTTGGGATGAATTGGAATGGTGATTCTGAGCCAGCTCTACTCCTCCAACATCAGTGCCTGAACTCATAAATGCTCTACAGAATGAAAGGGAACGAATTCCCACAGAAACAATCCAAAATCTTGTGGACAGGCTTCTGGGAAGAAGAGTGGAAGCTGTTATACAGTAGCTGCAAAAGGGGGACCAACTCCATACTGAAGTATATGTATTTGGATACAATGCCATTGCAGGGGTTTGTCCACATACAGTAGTGTCCATGTGCTTACCGACAATCATGACTTATCATCATATTATGCACGTTTCACACACTATAAGTACTGTATGCATGTCTTACACTCTGCTTTAATGAAAGTGATTCGAAGCTGTAACTTGTTTTTAATGGGTCCTGCACAAGATACGCGGTATGGATGATGCACAGGTGCACCTTTACTGAAATAAATAATCATTTTCCCTTTTGACTCCCACCGAGCTCGATGCCAAAGCGATTCTGTAGCTGTGTGATGTTTGAGTCATGCATCCTGTTCTTGTCTAGCCATTTCTAAAACGTGACTACATGCTTTAAGCCCACTGGTGGCTCTATCAGAAATGTGTAAAAGCTATTCAAATCCGGCAGTGAAAAGCCACATGGATTTCGAGCTGATGTTCTCCTCACTGCACAACCGGTACTCCTGCAGACATTCGTTGCACAGAAACTGATCCTGATGGCTGCTTGTCACCCTGCTCGCCTCGGCGGCACTTCAGAGGCCTCTTTAAGTTCTGAGGCTCTAGAAGGTTCCTCGAGTGTCCCAGATCTTTCGCGCCAGCTACTCCCCAATGAAACACCACATCCACAGTCTCAGTTTTGACTCTTTAAAAAAATAAAATAAAATGCCCTCGGATGCCTTTCTTCTGGGAGCTAAAATGCCATACTACGGAACAGAGCAGATATTCTCGCTCAGTATTTGCGGTTATTGAACGCCTGCCAAAGTTTGAAAGCCTACGGACTAAAACGGTGTGTGAGGATGTCAGTGCTAAAAATTTATTCTCACATTTACATTTCCTTTTTAAAGTACCTCCACTAATATCCGACTGATGCCACTTGCAAATTAATTAACACAGCCACTAAAATTGCAGGCTGTTAAATAACGAGTTATCCTTATTCACATCTCAGCAGGACGTATCTATTTCTGTCAATGCAATCAACTATGGAAAAAATGCCTTGTGATCATTTTGTGGTCCAGCAAAGCAGAGAAATGGGCGGCTTGGATGGGTTGGTTTAGGTGGCACGGTGGTGTAGCGGTTAGCACTGTTGAATTACACCTCCAGGGTCAGGGTTCGATTCCCGCCTCTGTGCTTAGTGCGTTTCCTCTGGGTACTCGGGTTTCCTCTCACAGTCCAAAGACATGTACAGTAGATTAGGCTCTTCAAAGTGTTTTAGGCTAACACTTGACAAATGGCAAGAAAGTTTTCCGGCTTTCATTTTCAGCCGTGTTCCTGAGCAGTTTCAGAGGAATGCTTTTTGTTTGTTAAGCCACACAGTGACCTAAAAGCATTGGGCTTAAACATGAAGCAGTGAGAAACAGGTGCAGATGATGTCAGATGGTCAGGCTGGTGATTAGTATACTGGTGATGCTGAATGCTGAGTGGTTGGAACAGACGAGAGGGGAAATGAGGTTGCTGCTGAGGTTGCAACATAAACCAATTTTTTTATTGTATCCTCAGGCACTTTGCAGCCCGGCACGGCAAAACATTTGTTCAAATTTCTTTAATTGAATTTACATCATTTAATTTAATATGAAGAAATGAGGACTAGTGAATCCCCAAGTCGCTCGGAAGGTGTTATTTTCCTGTAGCGGCCGCAGGGACGGTAGTACCAGCTGTAAATCACAACACAGCTTTATATTAATGTAACAGCTCATTCACAGAGACTTTTATGGCACTCCACAGAATATACTGCCAATAATACACAAATCCGATGCTAATCAGATGATTACGGGAGGAATCTCTAGAGTCCGTGTTTTGCAACGTGGGAAAAATTTCAAGATCGAGATTCTATGACGAGAGTGTTTTTTCTTTTTCTTTGTTGTTTTATTAAGTTGAGTAATGACAAAGAAGAGAGGCTGTTTGAAAACGATAAGAGTTTATAGCTGTTATAATTCATATCATTACAGGAACTATTTTTTTTCATTGACATTCCATTACATTAAATTGGTTCAAAAGAATCAGAAAAAAAAAAAAATCATGACGTATCATTAACTATTACAATAAAAATTCTCAGTGTTAATAAATTGCTGTAGTTGAAGAGAAACAACACTTCTGGACTTTCTTTTTATTACTGGAAAAGAATCCTTTGAGTTCACATTGACGCTATGTCACATGGCATCACCCAGTGTTGTGATTATTTTTCTATAACAGCACATCCTGATGTGTTTCCAGACTTTCCTTCCAGACAGTTTAACAGCGTAGGATTTTTCAAGACTTTCCCCATTAGGCTCTTATGCATGCAAAACTTTAAACAGTATATTATTCCACAGAGATTATTTCGGATAGTTCCACTTTAAGACTTTTCTGAAACATCACTGTAGATAATGTAGAAAAAAAACAATAAAAGACAAAAAAATAAAGAAAGAAAGAGAGAGAGAGAGAGAGAGAGAAAGTCTATTTGGAGAATCTATGGACACTGAAGCGGGTGTTAAGCTGTTTGTTCGCTGCTGCAGCCATGACAAGCGTCTCTTTGTAATCCAGGGGATTTAAAGTCGGGCACTGAAATGTTATTATTACGTTTTTTCTTTTTCCATTTTTAGTGTTACTTGTCCTCTGCAACACAAACAAGTGGGGTTTTATGCCAGGTACTGTATATAACACCGAGTGAGAGCAGGAGCAGATAAAATGTTAATGCTTCAGTTCTCAGGGACTGAGCTGAATAATAAAACACAATGTCCTCATGAATTTAAGGTTAATTGAGCCAGCTCATGGACTACGCTGTTAGGCGGCGTGCCGTTTTACCCAACAACACCAATCTTAACCGCGATCCGACCCGGACTGGCTCGCCAACGTTCCCATCAGTGCTTATTAATGCGGACATGATCGGTGTCGAGTGTTTGGTAGGACAAAAGCGTCAGATACGGCACGCGCACACGCACATCTGTACGAGCAGAGCTGAAGGCTCTTTGTTCATGGAAAAACATGAACAATCCACTTTCTAAAGCCTGGGGGATGACAGAAGCACAGAGTTTCCTTTCACACACACACTCACAGACACAATGCGCCTGCTGTTTCCGTCCTGAACGTACACTATTCTCTCACGCACAAACGCACACCCACTCCTGGTTATGCTAAAAGCTTAATATGTGCATCTTAGGCACGTGAAGTCAGCCGTCCCTGACAGCGTCATTAGCAGAACAGCTCGATCAGTCTAAAGCCATCGCGGCTCATCCCAGTTATCAGCTCTTAAAGGCTTCCTTATGCAGATTTACTCTCAGGAATATTCCCGCTCTTACTAAAGGGTTGTGTGGAAGGAGTCACCAAAGTCAGAATTTTTTTCCCCACGCTATAATGAGTATGAAATGTGTGACGACTGATAACACGAAAAAGAAACATGGGGTGGCAATACTTTTACCTTCATCTGGAAATCTTTATTCTATGGATAAGCAAATTCCATAATCTTTTCCCTGACAAACTGAGAGGTGTCTCCTGTAAATAACAAGGAGCAGGAAGAGAGAGAGAGAGAGAGAGAGAGAGAGAGAGCCTGATCAGCACTGTAGCACGCTGTAACAGGAAAATAATCAAGCATAAGGTGATGTGATGCTCCTACCGTAAAGCGGAACAGCAAGAGCTGTTCTTCTGAAATATCTTGTGAAATATCTTCCAAGAATATTTATCCATATTAGTAATATTGTGGAACCGCTGCGAAACAAGTAAGGAACTCTTATTACATCTTCAACATTATAGCAGCTATGAACAGTCGCTCCCTACTGACCAGAAACTAACTGGGCTTGTCGACGTTCCACAACATTAAAATTAACTCTACTGTTCGTGGTTAAAAAGCATCACGTACTTTATTAATCAATTAAAATGATTAACTTTGGAACACGCTGTTCACATCTGTTGATCTGAAGGATAATTAATCCACTTGAGAATGGTAACCTAGTAACAGCATACCCTTAAGTGTTCTCCCTTTTTTTACTTTCATTGTTCTAGTGAAAGAACGAAGACGTCAGTGTAGGGATAGAGAGAGAGAGAGAGAGAGTATAATGCGTTTATTCGGGTCTGTAACAGTGGGCGGAGTCTGCGCTTACTCCTCCACCATTGGCGGTGGAGAAAGCTTGAGGCTGAGGTTGTCGCTGTGGTAGATGCTTGCCGGTCCTGGGTGGGCGGGGTTCAGCAGGCCGCTTCTCTCGCTGCTGTGGGAGTGGGTGAGTTCTGTAAGGATGGCCAACTGGAAGACAAAAAAATTAAAAATTATTTTATACACATACACACACCTTATAAACTGCCTTCATTTTAGAGGAACAACTCTAAGCATGAAAGCATTTCCTCTTTGCTATGAAGTCAGTTCTGCTTATTTCTTTCACACATACTGTATGTGTGTGTGTGTGTGTGTGTGTGTGTGTGTGTGTGTATTTCAATCTACTTCCCATTAAAGAAGCTAATTAGCTGGGTCTCTCGGGAAGATCGGATGTTGTATTGTTTAAAATGCGTGTTTTGTCGCCTTCATTGATTCATAACTGTGCTAATTAAGCCGGAAGCTAACGAATACAAAGAACTGGTATACTCATTACTCCATAAGATTCCCAAAGGCTGCTCTGGATGGTTCATAAATGCAGAGCTTTTTAAACAGGTTCGACTTGAAAACCTTATAAATTTTTATATATTTCTCTGATTTTCTCCCTAATTTATTCGTATCCGATTCCTCCGCGTCACTAGGGGGCTCCCACAGTAAGGCTACTACGGCCATTCATTTGGGTGGCCCGAAGACTATAACGCGTTTCTTCCGAACCACATGACGACACCGGTCACATCTTTTCCTTAGGGGCAGCGTAACACAGTTGGAGGACAGCACGCTATCTGCTTTATCCACTTGCGTGAGCTCAGAGACGCCCCTGATTGGCTGTAGAGCCGTAATTAATGCGAGAGCACTCCCATCCCACCCCGAGCTCGGCCTATTAGCTCTCTCTAGGCCCCTGGCTGCGAGAGGCTACAGCTCCGGATGGTAGGACGAGCACTTAACCACTTCGCCACAAAATCTTTTCTGAAAGAGAATCCCTTGATCATCTCAAAGTGACCGCATTTTGCTTGGATTAGGCATTGTTTTGATAAGCTTATGCCATGTTACAACATTTATTTCCCTCCAGAGTCGCAATAATTTCTCTCCAAGATCTTGTATTGATGATGGGAGAGACCACACAGCGGTCCCTGTGTAAAGCCTTCTTCAGCACATCCCAAAGATTCTCAATAGTGTTGAGGTCTGGACTCAATCCATGCAGGAAAATGACGTCTCGTTCTCCCTGAACTACTCACAATTCGCGCCCGATGAATCCTGGCGTCGTCACCTTGGAATATGTCCATACCATTAGAGAGAAAAAAAAAATCCATTGATGGACAAACCTGGTCATTAAGGTCGTCAGCTGACCTAATTTTTTGGGCACATGAGGTTGCTGAGTCAAGACCTGGACAACTAAAGCAACCCTATAGATCACGACATCGCCTCCAGGGGTTTATACTATAGGCACTAGGCATAATGAGTCGATCACTTTAGTCTATCATTTTTTACAATTAGCTGATTATCCAATGAAGGGCTCTTAACTATTATGTCTCTGTTAAATCCTGATGGTGACCTTTTTTTTTTGGCCAGGCAGTGTATTTAAGTGATATGTTTATCGCACTTTTAATTCTTTTAGTTGTGGCTGCTGATGTCCACACAATGT
>JAQQZT010000010.1:8631163-8643814 GCA_030068275.1 Clarias platycephalus | reverse complement strand
ACACTACACTAATGACGTTAGACCCTGGCGGTACTTAGACCTCAAAACTAGACTAATGACGTTAGACCCAGACACTACACTAATAACGTTGAGCCCTGGCGGTACTTAGACCCCGACACTACACTAATGATGTTAGACCCCTTCAACACATAGTGCTTGGCCTTTAATGCTAGACTTGTGATGCCAGACCCATACCACCAGAATCATGCCACTGGACCAATAACAGCAGAATCACCTCTCATGATGTTATACCCATAATACCTGTAACACTAAACAAAGAGCTCTAGACCTGTAACACTACACACTAGACTAGTACTACTACAGTCATGACATTAAAGCGTAACACTAATCTTACAACTGAACCATTAAGGGTGCAGTGTTATAACACATTTCACGCCTCTGAAAACTCCTCTGCACTTTACTCTCTCTTCCTCTGTCACTCTCAAACCTTCTAACTGGAAAAAAAAAGTAAAAAATAAAAAGAAAGAACACTAACTGAACCTGCCTTTATAACTTAACACTAAAGTCATAACAGCAACGTCCTAACAATAAACTACAGGGGTTGTTGCAAATCTCCTAAAACGACCAAATCCAACCCTGTGAAATAATTTATGAGACATTATGCTCTAAGAGCTACTATACTGTGATGTTTAGTACAGAAGTGCACAGCGGTTTTATATCTTCTGTAGTCACAGTTATCTAAAAGACAGCATTAAAGTCGATGTAAACAGATACATCATACAGTAGCAGTTCTTTGTTTTGGTCTTGACAGTAAGTAGCAAATCATGAGGTGTAGTAAGTTCATCATAAGGAAATAGTTTAAGTTCATAGACAGTCTGTGATGGTTCGGCATGAGTTTGTGGCTGAGTCACAGGTAGTTATGTACATACTGTACATACACTGCCTGGCCAGAAAAAGCATTTCATTTAATCACCTTTAGCTTTGATTATAGCACACGATGTGGTGCTCAGAGTTCATGTATGAAAATGATTCATCATGCTCCTAGAATCACTTTCATCATTTGAGTCCTGGAATACACCTGTGCCATCAGGAAAGAAAAGCTCCATGTGATGTGATAATCTGGTCATTCAGTACATTCAGGTTGTCAGCTGAATTCATTTTATTGCCTCTAACCGTTGCTGAGTTTAGACCTGACCAACTGAAGATCATACAGTAACACTGGCTCCAGAGTCTCGTGCAGGAGCCACTATGCATGATGGTACGTCGCTTCATGCACTTTCTTTCTTATCCTGATCACTCTGGAATAGGGTTTATCTGGACTCATCAGACCACATGACCTTTTTGCATTTCTCCTTTCAGGTTGAGGGGTTCTTTACTTAGTTTGAACCATTTCAGATTGGTGTACATCACTGTAAAGTCTCCTCAACATTAATGACAAACACTAGATGGTGTTGGTCCAACATTAGTCCTCCACCACAGCACATGCTAATAAAGTGTCTTTAATTAGACTCATAACACTAGACCAAATCACACTAAACTACGGTAGTAACCATAAGGACTAACGCTAAATCCTACAACTAAAGCAAAAGCACAAATTCAGACATAAACATGAGCAAATCATCCTTTTGGACAATATTGACCAGTAAATTTTATTTAATCAAATCAGGTCAGACACACTAGTATATGAAAGCATGGCTTGAAACAAAAGGGGAGCAGTGAAGGACGAACAAAGAAGGAGAACAGACAGGAAACCTTGTATATGTGTGTGTGTGTGTGTGTGTTTGTGTGTGTGATCTATCACTGCTTTGATGGAGTGATGCAGTCTATTTAATGTGTTATGCAACACACTCTTAGGACTGAGAGACAGAAAGAGAGCGAGAGAGAGAACAAGGTAGAGGCTTGTGTCCTTATTCCGCGCATTGAGATTGATAAGAAGAGACAACAAAAAGAAAGGCATCATCATATCAAACCCATACAGACAACACACATGGTGTGGAGGAACAAAACAGGAGAAAGCAGGGATTATATCTAGTGAAGGAGGAGGGGAGCAGTGGGAGTAGGAACATGTGTTGGTGTGATGAGGCTTACTCTAGAGGGTCCTCTGTACATGCAGCGCAGCTGGTCCCACGCCTGCGTCTGCTGGGCGTCCAGCGTCACTTCAGACAGCTCCTGCAGCAGGACCGAGACGCGAACGATTAGCAACTCCCTTCGGCTCGCATCGATTTAATATTCCGAAAGAGATATTACACTTAAGTAGTTAACGATTTTCATCAGGCAGTTCCTCGATCTCTCATATGGTGCTCTATTGAGCACATTAATTATACCCAGTAATGTAGGCATGCGTAGTGAATAAAGAGGCTTTCAGAATAATAAGTAAACTTTTTAATCAGTAGCACAGTGTGTTTTGACAGCACGCCCAACTTGACTGTATACAGGGTGGCACGAAAATCTGGATCTGTACACACAAATGTGTTTAAAAGTGCAGCAAGCTGTAATGCTCAAATGACTTGCGTATGACTTGCTGAATACAAGACTTTCTTTTATTCCTTCAACATATCAGATCTGATGTTAAACATAGAGATGATTTCCTTCTCTAGAGCAACGATCGTTCAGGTTAGATTCTGATAGAATACTGACTAAAGGTAAAAGAAACATGGTGTTACTGTAGGTCTAGCCCTCTTCGATTTAGTGTTGTTAGTTTCCAAGCCATCTTCGGTCTGAGATAAAAAACAGAAAAAGAAAAGAAAAATATATTGGATTTCATAAAAGGAAAAATGCCCATGGATCCAAACTTTTAGAGCAGGCTGTATACAAACACACTTTCACTCGCTCATTCTGTATACAGTTTATTCCAGGTGACTCGAGGCATGAGGCGGGATACACCGATCCGTCAAAGGGCACAAGAACATACACAGTCACAATACGGGGGATTTTGGAATAAGTGTAATCTGCATGTCTTTGGTCTATAGGAGGGAATCGGAGTACCCGGAAGAAACCCATAGAGTTTGGGGAACGGACCCGAGACCCTGGAATTGAGAGGCCACAAAAAAGTTAAAAAAAAAAAAAAGTAGCACTAGAATTTTACCCAAAAAACAATGAGCTGCAAGAGAGTCGTTAAAAAGTCAGAATGGTGGAGTTAATTGGATGTTATAAGTGACATTTTCCAGCTTGATAACATGTCAGAGAAACAAACGAGTGATTTCCAATTGACAGCCCTGGCATTTAAAACAATGCTGAAAAGAGGAAGACAAAAAAAGTCAGGGTTTGTTTCGATTCGGTACACTCCTCCTCAAAAAGCTCTCTGTACGCTAGACGTACAAATCGTACAGTCCAGGAGTCACAACAGGGCCGCCGCTCACCGAGGTAAAGCATTACTGTTTTTTAAAGAGAATGCGGTGTTACTCTAGCGGCTCTCAATTAAGACCCCCGTGAAGAGTTGAATAGATCACCATGTGATCCGACATGGCCAGAAGAGAATGTGTTCCCCTCAGGGAAGTGATATACCGTGAACGTATACCGTTTATTGTCCTTCTGATGAGAACTGGCCTCGGATTTTCAAGTGAAATTGCCATTGAACTGCGAGTGAACCGCGTTTCTGCTTTCCCATTATTCTGAAATTCATGTCGGAGGTAATCGCACATAAGGTACTGACACGGTTGACAGAGACAAACCCCTGAAAAAACACCACTAGAGCACCGGATCTTTCAGCCACTAAATTGCTCTCGGGTATAAAGCTAGTTTCGTCTTGTTTGTGAAAATTTCCCACTTCAAGCTCATTATCTTCAGGAGGATGTCAGCACCGATGTGACTTTTTGCCAAGCTAAGCTCAGCAGCGAGTACAACAGAAGACTGGCAAGGCAAGTCGAGGCACAGTTCAAGGTACTGTATGGCCAATAAGAGGACAAGATACAGGGAGGTTCTGTACAGTAGATTTGCGCAATAATACAAACAGGATTGTATGAGCTGTATAATTGTGACAGCTTGCTTTACTTCCTAAGGCGTCCTCACGTCTGTGTTACCTTGTGGCCCTCACTTTTAGTTCGTCCTTGGATGCCTCGTGTGGCCTGATTGGGATGCGTGTGGTGACCAAGGACTGTCCCACTTTACCATGAAGATGTTCTAGGGCTCGGCTGATGCAGACAGCTGTTCACTACGGAGTCGTCCTCCTTTTGCAGATGTAACAGCTTCCACTCTTCTTCTCAGAAGGCTGTCCACAAGATTTTGGAGTGTTTCTGTGGGAATTCGTGTCCATTCATTCTGTAGAGCATTTATGAGGTCAGGCACTGATGATGGACGAGAAGGCCTGGCTCACAATCTCCATTCCAGTTCACCCCAAAGGGGGATGAACTAAAAGCAGGCAAGGGGTGCTATTCTGACCACATGCGTCAACAAGTCTGCGAATTTCATCATGGACAAAGACAGCGAACGTGAAATTCTGTGTGAAAATCTGCCACAGAGATGTTTGACACGATTAGTCAAGTCGTCCGAGGTGGTTTGAGCGGCACGCATGGTTCAAGAGCGGAAGAACCTCCATTGGAAGACGGCGAGAGATGAGGAAGACCTTTAACAAGCTCAACCCCCCAAAATGTCGAAAGCATTCGGTGACTTGTACATGATGATCATCGAAAGAACTTCCGTACAATCTTTTAAATTAAAGCTAATCTCAAAACTTTTTGATACCACCTCATACGGACCCTAGACCCACAACACCATGCTTGTAACACTACATCCAAGACTACCCCTGTAATATTACGTCCATTATACTCGTTACTCTATATCCGTACGGGACTCTGGACCCACAACACAATGTATTGTGAACATCCATTTAAAATTTGTTTTTAAATCATATCAATATTGTTGAACACAAAATGGATAAAATTAATTGCTATTGTGGATCAGGTCTAGCTGATGCATGTGATATTCATCGTTCTCAAAAATAAGTAAAAAAAAAAAAAGGGGGGTTTGGTGTGTTTGGCGTTTCCACACACTCATCTCATCTGCTTGAAGTTGTGCAGTGTGAAATTGAACAGTTAATGAAGCAAACGTATTCATTTCACTCAGATCAGCCAAACAAGCTAATATAAAACGAACTTGAAATGTACTGTATTTAAAAAAAAAAAAAAAAAAAAAGGTATTTACGTGCACTGTTAAATTTGCATGAGATAAGACGAATGTGTGCATGAGTTGCATGCTGTTGAGGTAATTTCCTGTGTACGTTTGGCGAACTTATTTTTCTGATTCTGATTCTGTCCTGGTGGCCATGTTGCACTTGAATTCATTAAGCTCACAGATGAACACAGTGTATACACTGCACTGTAAAATAGCCTCAATATTCCAGTATGACCACGCAAGTGCACTTTACCATTAATGGCTCCCCATAGCTATTTTTATCCGCTTCTACTTTCTCCATGAACATATATCCAACAGCAACAGCATATCGGAACATATTACATTCAGACTTCTTATGAGCTATTGTGTGATTGCGAATGGTTGCCTTGCTTTATGTCCCGGTCTACTGGATTCATTCCATACTGATTCATTCCTCACCTCATAGTCATTTCTGTAAATATGTACCCATACACTACAGTCTCTCAGACTTATCGGCTATGTTCACGTTGCAAGCCACATTGTTCAATTCAGAGGTTTTATTTTTTTGGTCAGATCGGTTTTGAATGTCATGACCGTTCACATTCATAATTACAAGTGACTTTTATCTGACTCTATTGTGGACGTGACTGTTTTTCTGAAATGCCTCGTATCGTCTGAGGTAAAAACGTTGATTGCTCATTCATTTCAAACAACGCAGAATTTGGGCCTCCGAGTGGTGCAGTGGTAAAGTCGCCCTATCATCCGGAGATCGCTGGTTCGGTTCCCGGGTGGTGACGCAGCCGGAGTCCTGGAGAGAGCTGATTGGCCGAGCTATCTCAGAAGGGAGGGATGAGAGGTACATTAATCACGGCTCTACAGCCAATCAGGGGCGTCTGTAAGCTCACACAAGCGGAAGGAGCGGATAGCACTGTCCTCCGAGTGTGTTACGCCGCCTCCAATGGTGCGTGAGCGGGCAGTTCGAAAATATGCGGTTGGCTGGAGTCACGTGATTCGGAGGAAACACGTGATAGTCTTCTGCCCTCCCGACTGAGTGGTAGTAGTAGCCTTAATGTGGGAGCCCCCTAGTGACGGGGAGGAATTGGACATGACTAAATTAGGGAGAAAATCTGGAACCCCCCCCTATATACCTATATTCCGATTTTCTCAACAATGCAGATTTTGGCAAAAATTTAGCAAGATGCTTGGGGTTCTACTCTAACGCAGTGTTCCCCAACCACCGGGCCGCAAACCGGTTTCGGGCCACACAGAAAGAATGAAAAATATATATTTGATTTTATTTCCATTATATTAACTATCAGAGTCTGCAGAGTATTTTATTTCGAAAAATCGCAACATGTGATACACATGCTCCAAGCCCGCTCTGTATAATACAAGTGTGTTTGAAGCAACTTCAACTCTGCTGATGTTCCGGATTAAAATCAAGTCGGAATATCCTCAAATCACCACAACAGCAATTCCACTTCCAACAACCTATCATTGTGGGACGGGGTTGTCTGCCGTGACAGCAATGGAAATGAAATTACAGAGCAGACTGGACACATGAGGAATACACTTCGCGTGTCACTGTCCCCAATCACTTCCAGATGGGAACGTCTCGTCAAAGAGAAACAAGCTCAGAGCTCACACTGATTCAGTGTTATGGTATGTTGTATACATTATGCACTTTATTATGCTTTGTTACGAGCGAGTGATGGCCGGTCTTGCATGAAACTGGTCCGTAGTGCAAAAAACGGTTGGAGACCACTGCACTAAAGCAGGGGCGGTTCTAGGGAGGGGAGGCGGGGTTGGGCAAGGGGTGGCATGGCCTCCACTAAAATATGTTTAGCCTCCCTTGGTGCCCCCCCAACATCATTTGCCAAATATCATTAGATCAGAGCGCGATCACTCACTCACTGGCTTAGAGCGCCATCACTTACTGCCTTTTATGGGGAATCACAGAGATCTTTTCACAACAAGGTAATTTTCAGGCTCTTGTGGCAGTGCCACATTTAACTTAATACCACCCATATTATGGCACAAGGCATCGCTTAAGATTTTGGAAATCATGCTTAATGTTTCCTAAGCCATTACGTATTGGGCCGTGCCACCCCACCAACTGGTTCCTGGTCGCCGTCGTCCCTGTGACCCCCACTTACAAAATCCTAGAATTGCCCCAGCTCTAGTGGACCGCTAGCAATTAATCGGCGGTTTTTGTTGAGGTCTAGGAGAAGAAAGAAAGTTAGACGCCTGCTTTAGCCGTTTTAACAGCTGTTACTAGCGCTGCTACGAAATCCCTGCGCTGTCCATGCTGACTGATGACGTTAGCGACCGTCTTACGCATTTGTGCAGAGGCCAAAAGTCACATGAGTCCCCAACTGCCTGATCTCATTCAAGTCACATGACCATTATATATATTGTATATATATCCGATCTAGGACCACATATGAAAATGATTCATATCTGGTCTAAAAAACATCAGATTTTGCATTCAGGCAGACATAAAATTTATTTATTTATGAAACATATAAATCAGATCTGTGTCATATTAGTGTTAAAAAAAATCTGCTTTGAGGCTGGTAATGTGAACGTAGCCATTGATGAGGTTTAGTGATGTGGTTTCAGACACAGTATGATGCACTGTAATTAATAATGAAAATATAATACAAGGTGTCCAAGAAATCTCGTTACGTTGAACACACACAGCGCTGTCTCTCACACTCTTAACGAACCTGTGCTAGTGTTCTGCATGTAATTTACAGTAATTGCTTAATTATATTCATTTCTCCTTTGTATAGAGATGTCTCAGACACCATGTTCCACATCATTTCCTTGGGGACACAGAAGTTGTAACATGTAACACTGTCTGATATTCATGTAAATCATCGAGCTAACATTATAGTACGAGTCATACAGGTACCGATCTCATTTTAAAAGTTCTTCTTGAAAAGCGGTTCGCACCTCCCACAACAGTGAGAAATGTCAGCCATTTTCTCTTGAGTGTGCTTGAAAGCCAAATAAATAAATAAATAAATAAATAAAAGTGTGTTTTCAGGAACCGGTTGCTTCACAAGTGTTTGTGTGTGTGTGTGTGTGTGTGTGTGTGTGTGTGTGCTTGTCTGAACTCAGGAGCAGAAGTGTGATTGAATGCCTCTAGAGTTTGGAGGCAAATAAATGCAATTATTTTTCCGTCTCCTTCGAGCGCAAAAAGAAATCAACTCCGTCACGCTTTAGTCGCCTATGCTGGTGAGGCGTGAGCCGGCGGCCGATGCTCGGCATTGATTTTTGTATATTTTTTTATGTGACTGCGGCGTGCCGAGGAGCAAGTTTCTTAAATCTGTTATTTACCCCTCCTGACTTACTTATTAAACCTACTCAATGGCACTTTTGACTGACTGCCAGCAGTTTTTGCCAGCCTACGATATAAAATATATATATATATAAATATATATATATAATATATATATAAAAAAAAAAACATGGCAAAGGGGATGAATTATCGACTGAAGAAAATTTTATGTAGAATTTTTTTTTTTTATATATCAGGATTTCGGTCAAAACAGACCAGTAGAACGTAGCGGGCTTACAGCAGCGACCAGACGGCGTTCACGCTAAGCTCTGTGGCATTGCATTCCTGTCAACATCTGTTCAGCTTAGCACTTGAATAAAATTTACAACCCCAGCTGGACCTTAATTACACCAACTTCTGGCATGGAGTGAGAACACAGCCATGCCCAGCAGAAGCCACATGGTTGGTGCTCAACACTGTGTTAACCTCTGGGTCTTATATTTGTTGTTGTTGTTTACAGGAAAACATCAATCAAAGTACTGAGCTGTCAGCAATGAAATGAAAGCTAGAGAGACATCTTGTGTCTCAAGATTCTATTTACTATTAGTTATATTAGCATCAGCGTATGAAGTATTCCTTTAATTCGCGCCAATCACTCTGGAACAGGGTCAACCCGAACTCGTGACCACTGAACCACATTTACCACATGACCTTTGCTCCCGAGTTCAGTCTTTATGCTTCCATTTAAATCTTTTTTTTTTTTTTTCCCTCATGAGTGTCCCTAACAAGTGGTTTTCTTTACGGTAATTACGTCACTTCCTCTTTTGACCACAAGCGCGTACTTATGTCCCGCCTTCTGTGCTCGAGAATGCATGAATCATTCCCGAGACCATCTTTGCAATCGGTCCAGGGGTACGTTCCCGAGCTTGGAACGATTATTGCATGCTCACAGACAAAAATCAACTGGTCCCGGGGCCAAGTGTGCCCAGAAACGGTTCCCGGACCCCAGTGAGAAAACGCACTTGATTCCCCCCCTATTTGCGACATCATATACCACGAGGTTAGTGATGCGTCGTTCATGAACGATTCGTTCTTTTTTAACAAATCTTTAACGTGACTCAGAAGAACGAGTAGTCTTGGAGAATGATTTGTTCATTTTCTACTGGGCGCGCATGCGCAAATCATCGCGAAACCTCCGTAGGTTATGTACAGGAAACAGAATTGAGCGATTCATTCTCAATGACTCTTCTACTCCGAGTCGTTCGTTCTTTTGTCACGTGACTCCCATAGACGCTATTTGGTGCAATAGATTCAAAAGAATGAACGACTCAGACCAGAAGATATAAGAGATGAGCTACTCATTCTGTTTATTATAATATGTCCTTAGCTGCATTGGAATATTTTCATTACTGGAACTAGAGTCAAAATTTTTGTATGTGTTGGGGGTCTGTTTATTGAAAATGTAACATTTAATTTTATTTCTGATCAAAAGAACGAAATGAACTAAATGACTCAAAAAAAGATTCATTAATTTTGATGGATGAGATTCAAAGAGCCGAATCACTAAAATGATTCAAACTTCCCATCACTACACGAGGTCCTCTGAAACTCAATTCCACCTGGTTCTGTCGAGCTCCGTTGTTCTCTAGACACCATTTTTAAAAAGCTGCAGGAAATGGAGAAAGGCTGGACTAGCAGGTGGCAGCGATCTACTGTACCTACTGTATTGCTCTCCTCATTCTGTTGGTTAGAAATGCTTTTCTGTGAGAAAAGTCTGAAAATAAGATCCTGAACATGGACGTTTCCGGTCGGCATGTTCTGATTGCGCAGATTGAGATGCGCTTCCTCAAAGGGGCATTAAGTGGCAGCTCATTTAAAGCTATAGTCACTAAAACAGCATGTCTGTAAAAGGAATAAACAAAAGGAAAGGAAGCAAACACACCAGAATGCAGGATCTGAGGTGAATTTCAACTGGAACATTCACAGGCACATTTTGAAGACGTCTAACTTGTTGAAAAAGGAGAACAATGAGAGGGTGAGATTTAAAATCCTGGAGTCTGATCCATCTGAACCATCAGGGACTTTTTATAATCTTTCTTTTTTTCTTCAGACTGCCGACCCTGAAGAGGAGTAATTTACTGTATAGTCGTGGTTGCTTGTAAGGTTTACATGCTGTCACTTTAAAACAAAGATAATACTCTCGTGCTGACATTTAAAAGCCTGCTCCGGTGTATCCACATGTAGCCTCATTAGCTTTAGCACAAGGGTTAAATATTAATTAAAGAGGAAGCTCAAGGACAGCTCGACCACAGCGATGAGCCATCTCTATAAAACCCCCAACCAAGTGTGTGAGTGAGTGAAGAGTCTTCAGGAAAGAAAGGCCTTCACCGTAAAGCGGTTGTAGAGTGTGATGCTCGTGAAACCACCGAGGGCGGCAAAAAGCCTGATGGGAAGTCGCTGTGATGAGTCACTGATTATAATCAGGGAGATAAATCCACCCCCATCAGGGCTGCTTTGAAATGAAAATGTGCTCTTTCAGAAAGACGACCACTTCAGTGAAGGTCTCAAGCCTGTGGCACTTTAGAGACAAAAGCTTAATTGCAAAAATGGCACTAATGCATCAAGCTAATGAATTCAGTCCATAATTAAAAGTGCAGTTCAAAATTGGAGGGGGAGAAAAAAAAAAAAAAAAAAAAACTCCCCAGACCTGCGGAAATAATCAAACAATTAAACAAAACAAAAAAAAGTTTTAAAAGTTTGCATGCCGTACTGTGCTACAAACTGGCTTGATTAAATATACATATAAACCTAAACCAAAAAAAAAAAAAAAAAAAAAGATCTCAACAGGAATCCATCTTTCATTTAAGCAAGATAGCCCGTCTCAAAGAATTTGCATTTGACAACGTTTTACCTAAAGGTGTAAAATACACAGCGGCGTCTGTCCAAGTAAATCTGTGGAAGCCCATTTAAACGTGCTGAAGACAAAATGAGACTATACACTAGGACTTGATAATAAACGAGTTTTTCATTTCTATCCTCCAACACCAACAGCATTTTCGAAAAAGATGGAAATTCATTTTTTTAAACACACACCACATTCTACATTCTCTGACCTTGCACTTGCCTCTTCTGACCCAATCAGAGCTGTCGAAAAAAACAATTAAAGGATGCAAAATATTGCTTTGATTCTTTTTTACTGACTTCGGTGTGACACACAATGGTGTATGAACTTGAGAAATTGTTGTACTATGCTACGTTAATGCCTGCAACATGCCCACTACGTGTATATACAATTTACCTTGTCAGACACCCAAAATAAATTGAATTATCTGAAATTTTAGTAAATCAAGGCCTGAGTTAATGCCTCTTCATTATACTGTATATTTAATCAAAGCGTTTGGTCTGTGTATGCTAAGGCATAAATAGCAAAAAAAGATATCACATCATACAGTAAGTCTGCATTTCGCCATTCACATTCTTTGCATTTTACATACACGGCCTGGCCAAAATACGGCACACACTCCAAGATCTCATTCGGTTTCCTTTAGCTTTGATTACAGCACACAATGTGGTGGCCTGCAATGCTGTGTGAAAATGATTCCCCATGCTTCCAGACTTAAACCACACTTTCTCACACTTGCACTGAAGAAAAGCTCCATAGATGTATAAGATTCAGTACATTCAGGTCATCAGCTGACTTCATTTTATTGCCACATAACATATTGTTGCTGAGTCTAGACCTGAGCAACTGAAGCAACCCCACATCATAACACTGCCTCCGGAGGCTTGTACAGTGGACACTATGCATGATGGGTGCATCGCTTCATGCACTTCCCTTCTTACCCTGACACGCCCATCTCATTAGACCACATGAAATTTTCCAGTGCTCAAAAGTTTTATCTTTATGCTCCCTTAAGCTTTTTTTCTAATGACTCTCACTAACTGGTGGTTTTCTTACGGCCACAAAGTAGTTTAATATAAATCCTGCAAGTTCCCCTCACAATGTGTTTGTACAGTCTGGAAATGCATGCAACTTCATTTAAGTGATCTCCATTCATCATTTTGTTCTGACCACATTTCTTGGTCAAAGTTGACAGTTCAGGACTATCCTTCCAGGTTTTGAAGGATTTTTAATCCAGTCCCAGTTGATTTCAATTCTCCTTAGTTCTTTTCTTTGCTTTAACCCTTTCATGCATAGTGGTCACTACAGTGGACAGCTATTCAATAGCTGTTCTCTTGTGTATACAAGGGTTTTGTTGTTATATTTGCATATAGGCCAACACAGTGGATGCTTGTGCATCATCCCATACACTGCC
>JAQQZT010000010.1:8570358-8580950 GCA_030068275.1 Clarias platycephalus | reverse complement strand
CACACACATACACACACATACACACACATACACACACATACACACACATACACACACATACACACACATACACACACCTGATTTTTAACTTGTGACACAAGGTCTTCGGGGATGTCTCCTAAAGGATAGGCTCGTCCTGCTAGACAACAACTGCAAAAGAAACACAACCAGAATAAACATAATATAACTGTGTGTGTGTGTGTTTTACGAGCATATGCTCACCTAATGTACACAAGCAGCTTATTTCCCATGACCACTTGTTCTTCTGTGAAGAGAAAGACACACAATAAATCCACAGACACACAAATGTCTTGCTGAGTTGTGGACAAATACAAGTACACACACAAAAAGAAAAGAAAAAAGCTTTAAATACCCGTTCAGTTTTTACGTTGTGCTAGCTAGCTATCTAGTGTTAAGGAGAGTTTTGTTCATGCCTAAGGCAAGCTATAAAGCTAACTAGCTTCTAACACAAAGTTGAATCCCGAATCCCGCTCTAACCCCAGATCAGGGCACTACTTGGTGTGTGAGACCAGAGATTGTACACCCTACATAGCGCACAAGTTTTCCATTTAATGCTATTTATACTTCAACCCAGAACCCAGTTAAGTCAACATAACTAATATTCTAAAGTGGAAGAAGTGAAGATATAAAGAGAAACTTACAAGAGGACTCTGGACTTTACCTGACTGTCCTTGGTTTATTCTCCTTACCTTTTGGCTACATAATACCGGTAAGAATTTACAACTTCACTCCTATTAATTACACCAGGAGTGACGGTGCTAACCACTACACCACCATGCCGCCGCCAAATATGCTCCCAATTTAATTTCAAACTGAGCTTAATACATTATTCTTTAAATAAATAAAAAAAGGATGTAAAGGTAAACCCGTATACTGTACAGTCCTGTCCTGCTGCGTCTCCCGCAGTGCTAGAATGTAAAATACTGATGTTAAACCTACATGTACTGTAATTAATGCGAGCACGTTATCTTTGGTATAAGTACTGTAGGGTAAATACGGTAATAATTCATCATCCCAAGTCGCATTTTCCTCTACGGTTGCGTTGTGTTCTTTCTACAGTACAAAAAATTTATACAGTATTATATTTTAT
Organism: Clarias platycephalus; assembly: GCA_030068275.1. NCBI lineage: Eukaryota > Metazoa > Chordata > Actinopteri > Siluriformes > Clariidae > Clarias > Clarias platycephalus. The sequence goes on along the minus strand of JAQQZT010000010.1, from coordinate 8,579,839 downwards.
ATGAAAATGTAGCTGAATTTGCATTAATATTTACGTAACGAAATTATTACATTATATTGTTCTTAATGGTTTAGCGTTAAAACGCATGAAAAATTACATACTGCAATGAAAAAAAGGCATGACAAAAAATTGCAGAGGATATTTGTGGTTTCTGCGAAATTGCGGGGGTTTCCACAAACAAATATTAGTTAGGTTCTAAGGAAAAAACGACTAAGACCGCAAACTCATTATAATGTGTTGCTAATAAATGGTGAAACTCTTGATACTCTGTTCATAACTGATATTAATCGCAACAGCACTCCCTCTCGTGTGATATTGCTTAATCATTCTATCTATAAAGTCACTTGGGTTAATCGTTTTCCGTCATTGGATACATACTTACACTGGGTTACTACTGTAGGTTACCAGCAACTTCATTTAATTAACCTCCTCTAACACTAGCAGCTAGCTAGTTATTTAATGCCTTACTTTATAGCACTATAGTTTTGTTTGCTTTTTTACTGCTAGCAAATATTTTTAAATTTACAGATTCTATTTTTCTAACTCTAGACAGATTTAAACACCAAAAGCAAATAGCTAACAACCATCAAAATATCTAGCTGCAGCAAACTATTATTCAGTTTTTGAAGGTGTGCCTATCTTTTTTTTTTTTGAGGAAACAATGTACTCAAATTTTTAGAAACTTCTCAAAAAAAAAAAAAAAAAACATTTTCTCAATATCTCAAGTAGACTAGTCTCCATTTTAGCTATGTTAGCTTGCTAGCAATAAGTCTGAGGTAACTCTGGCTAGCAAAGCACAACTTCATATCAGATTATTGCTAAACATGTACTCAGGATTTTCCTATTCCCATCTCACAAACCTCTGACATGACTTAAAAAAAAAACAAAACTAAAAACTGTTAGTATCGAAGCAAAAATGCTCCTCAGACTGTTAAAAGAGGCCTCTCTCTGGGTTTGTTGTCTTCGTTATTAGCAAATAACAGTTAATTACCTCAGGCATCTGCTAATTTAGCTCAGATGTTTGTGTGCTAGCAGCAGGAGGCTCATCAGGAAATTACCGGTACCAAATTTCTGCTATCAAGCTGTGAGGCTCATTGCTAGCTAGCAAACTAACTTACTGTAGCTGAAGACAGATTAATAGCAGATTGCTACGGCTAATTTCCTCTCGTCCTGGCTCACAAACATCTGAGGGTTGCGAAAGGGAAATCTGCTAGCACTAAAGCTAAAAGCTAAAAAGTTCTCTCTGGGATTGCTCTACTCAGCATTTAGTAATAAACGTTTTATTAATACAGACATGAGCTAATTAATGGAAGCAGAGAGGATTGTGGGAAGCAGATGTACCTGTGAGAGATCTGCCTTCACGCAGAGGAGGACCAATCACCTGAAAGAGTTTCTGAAAACAGGAAGTGAGGGAAAGAAAAATTCATTTCCACATAAAACGTGTCCCAAAGCACTATCTAGATACAGATAGACAAATGGATGGATAGATAGATAATATACTGCATTAACTAAACACTGTGAAGACCAAATGTATCTCCACACCTGCATCAGGCAGGTGTGTGCTTGTGTGCTTGTTTGTGTGTGTGCGCATGTGTGTGTGTGAGAGAGTATACAAATTATTCTCCAATATCAATTCCCTTTCATCTAGCGCTTCAGAGGATCTCACCGACTGCATCGCTTTCATCTGCCTCTTGAGCTAATAGTGCATTCACTACTTCATCCCAGACCCACTCTCTCACACACACACACACACACACACACACACACACACACACACTTCCCAAGCAAGTCTATCAGCACACTCTTTATTCTCTCACAAACCTGAAAAATTGCCCAACTCATCAAAAAAACGGTACCAGCCATGTCTAGACACACAATCTAATTTACACCACTCACACACTTCGATCTCTTTCTCCATCTCCCTTTCTGTCATTCTCTGTTCCCCCCAACAATCACTTGCAGTTCACCTGGTAAAATTATACAGCCGATTATAACTCACTACAACATCAGTATTGCTCACAATAGATGCATTTACATGGACCCTAATAATCCTCTAATAATCAGAATAGAATAATGAGAGGGGGTGTAAACCTTTGATCAACCATTCAATAGGTAAATATCAGCTATGTAAACACATGCTCTGATTGTTTCTCTCCCTCTCGTAGGTAAAGTATATTCTTTCTGAGCGTGTTTGCCCCACGTAGTGTAAACATTAGGTGATGTAACGAGTTTCTGAGAGGAAATTTTCGCTCCGTTCCCGATCTGTAAACATCGGTCTGTAATTTCATCCTCTGCATCTTTGCCTGAGAAATGAGCACTGATTGACTTTCCATTTCATTATGTATTAAATTGCTTAACGAATCATAGATGAGATTGAATTCTTGTAAACATTTCTAACGCAGGATCTAAAGGTGGGATCTATCAGTGAAGACGGGAAGCCCAACCTAACGTCAACGCTGGAAATCTCTAACTGGAAAGATTTCAATTTGATTGGAGAAATATTGTTTGATAATATTCACGTCTTTTAGGATATTACTTAGGAAACCTGCCTTCATGAACGTGAGGCTAACAACAAACTGTAGGACACAAGGGGGCGCTAATCGCTTGTATCGTAAATAGAGGGGTCAACGTGTTAGAAAACAAACCAGCCAATCAGAGAAGTATTTTCTGTAGCTATGGTAAAGACAGTAGATATTACATTTATTTTAACAGTAATTTGCTGTTAAATGTAAGGCTTAGTGTGTTCAAACTTTCAAAATGTTTTTGTAGCCAAAAAAAAAAGAAAAAAAAGTCCATATCATTGACGTACTAATGGAAAAACACTATTACTTGACTGAGCTGAGATCTTTGTGGCATGCGTGTTACCTCCATGGGGCTGATGTAATCATTCATGCCACTGTTGAACACGTACACCATGGCATCGTAGAGCTGGTTATCCCAACACATCTGCACCACCTACACACACATTTACACACCACACAATAAACATGTTAGGGATTGAACAGGAACTGGCAGCAGGACTTGAGTGCAGTGTTGGAAAAAGTAAAACCGGGTTAGTTTGAACTTCAAAACTGGGACTCAAGGGGTACAGAATTCAAGTTGTGGAGGTCCAGTCTGTAAAGTTAATAGGGTTGGAGGGAACAAAGTGCGTGGCAGTAAAAACAAAGTGCTGGTTTTAATTCAAATAGTGATGTGAGCTGCAAAAAAAATCAAGGATGTGAATATTTTGATTGTGGGAGTGAACATGAAAACCCGGAATACTGAATATGGAAATCCAAATACTGAGGAAAAAAATATATACAGTTTTAATACTACTACAGTTGTACCTCAGCATACGAACTAATTTTTGCCTCACAAAAAAAAAAAAATTGCAAGAAAGCTAATTTTTCTCAGTAGAAAGCCAAGTAAAGCGAGTTTCTGATCCCAAGAGGACGAGTAAAGGGAGTCACTTTCAGGTTTGTTTTTGAAACAGCTGGTGAGGATGTTTATGCATAATTGCACACCCCCAGTCATTTTTACTTAATTTTTTTCTTTATTTACACTGAATTTCTAAATTTCTATAAATTTAAATTTTTTTCTATATTTTGCTATATTGTGAATATCCTTATTTGTACAGTATATTTTTATTTTTATCTTAGTTAAATTTATTTTCTATTGTATTTCTTTTTATTCATATTTATTTCTTATCTATAAGCTTTTATTTTTTAAGGTCACTGGCGGTCGTATAAGCATTTTACTGCATATCGTACTGTGTATGTGTATGTGACAAATAAAATTTTAATTTGAAATTTGAGGAATCCAAGATGAATTTTTATAAAGAATCATAAAAATCAAGGTCAAGTCAGGTTTAATGTCTATTTTTTAAAGATTTTACTTCATTTGCATATCTTTTCTAAATGTTTTGATTGTTTTTATATACAAAAATTGTGTTTCGCCTAAAGAACTCGTCTCTGAAACGGCTTAAATTTGTATTCCGAGGTAGTTTTTAAACTTCTGTGGTTGACTTTACACATGTAAATACGCACATTGTTTTGTGTTGTTTTATCATTAAAAATAAACAGAGTCTTTTTTTCATACAACTTTAGTTTAAAATACATAGAGAATCGAATCGTATCAAATCATATATATTATGTGCTTACATGTACTTGCATGTTATATGTATGAAATCGAAAAATCGAGAGACATGGATGAATTTAGGATTCACCCAGAAAACATCTGGATGCTCACGATACAATCTGTCTGGGATCTGTGGGTGCAGTGAGCCAGTGATTACACGCCTCCCCGGATTAAGCGGCGCAGGTGCTGATTACACAACCCCATTGGTTTGATTGCACGTATACAGTACAGACTAATGAAAACACACGTTGATGGATGTGAAGGAAGGCGATGATTATCCGGGGTATCTTATTTCACACACACGCCCACCTGCTGTATATCCAGGTTGGTGATGTCCATGTGCACCAGGCAGCCCTCCACGCTCTCCATCATGCCGTTTTCTTGGAAGTAACTGAGGAGGTCCCTCATGACTGGCGCTGTCAGGCAGCCAATCCGCTCGCTCAGGATGTACGGCTCGAGACTCTCCAAGAAGACGCCCTTAGCCACCGAGTTCTCCACCAGCCTCGAGTAGATCTGGTTAAACAGCAGGTCACTGGAAAAAGAAAAAAATGGGGGAAATTAAACACAATAACATGAGCCTCAGAATAATAGAATTTGTATATTTGTTCGTTTAAACACATTCTTTGTTCAAATGGGGTAAATTTAATCTAGATAAAGGCAGAGGCTGAAATCTAGCACATGGTTATTAAATCATTTATACACTGTTAAAAATAGCGATAAAAGTGGAAGTGACGGTGACGAGAGAAAAACCTTTACTTGGGGGAAAAAAAAAACCATGATTCATTTTTTACCCTTGTTTGTGATATAGCCCTTCATTCAATGTACAGTATACTTTGAGAAACTCTGTTCATTCAATGTATACTTTGTAGTACGTTCTCTTTTTGACACACAAATAAAATTATCTGCTCTTTACTCATGCCATGAAACTTTAAACTTGGCACTAGCTAAAAAAAAAGAAAAGACATTAGTCACATGCTGCTACTGCCGTGCTACTTGATCAAAGTACAAACCGCTGATTACTGTCTGCTGATTGTCACTCAAACACACACAAACACCAACCTACTGTACTTACTGCACTCATTTATGCACATTATAACAAAAAAAATATTCTACACAAACCATGAGCAAAAGCTTACGTTATTGGTTCAGTATTTAGTTTGATAAGCACAAACCTGAGGTCAAGTGAAATGCATTTGAGCTGCAGTGATGTTCATGAAGCACCTGACATGCAGGACATGAAAAGGAAGTGACCTACAGCCTTCTGGGAAACCATTAACCTTTTCTGATCATTAAGGTCTTTAACCTGTAAACCGCAGACAGAATATAATTCCACGGAAATAACCAGACTGTCTCCTGTCAGTTCCTGACTTCTGAATAACAAACATGGGTAAATACTTAGAAAAAAAGGAACGAAAGAAAGAAAGGCACATTATGGCACAGTGTTCAAGAAAACTAAGGGTGTATTCAGAAAATAAATCCTAGTTTTAAGTAAAAAGTCGATACTTATTTAAGTATTCAGTGCAAAAATTTATTTCTAATTGTTTGGCAACCCTGATATCCAAATCCAATTACCATTACTTTGTTAATAACCCTATAAAGACCGCCTCAAGGTTGCGTTTTCCCCCGCTTTTTAATCACTAAATTAAATTAAATTTGGTGATAACCTACAACAGTGTGAGTTTTCAAGCAGCTAGATCAGCATCTGCGTCTAGTGTGACGTGTACCACAGGTGTCAGAAATACCGTACATACTAATGCTTTCAAAACAATAAGGTTGGGTGAACCAAGTGTTGAGGTGCGAGGAGCTACTGTATAAAGCTAGAATGATCCCAGTGCTGATGGTTGAAATTAGAAAGAAATATTTTAATGCGATCCAAAAACAAAAGTCTGGCACTGCTAATCAGTCTCAATCTCAGATCATCCTTCAGTTCATTTTTTTTGATGCACTACATTAAATGCATTGGGCACGTCTGATCTACTCTATATAACAGATCAGTGTGGCAGCTCAGTGCTTAAGGCATTGGACTACTGATGGATAGGAAGGTCCCAGTTTCAAAGCCCATCACCATCAACTTGCCACTTTTGGGTCCTTGCGGAAGGCCCTTAACACTTAATTGTTCAGATGTAAAAAAAAATTAATTAAAAAATGATACAATAATAAAAATGTAAGTCGCTCTGGATTAAAGGAGTGTCAACATCATGCACTAACGTGCAGCAACATTTTAGTTTCCATCACAACACCCTTTGTCAATTGTGAAAACCAACCTGGGGTCCATTAGCTTGTGAATGCCCGACATGTAAAACTCCTAAAGGTATAGTTTAGCTCTGCTTTGGGTAAAACAATCATCATACAGAAATTCCTCTGTGTAAAATCTGACTAATATAACAAGACACTTTTGTTGCATTGCTGTTTGGTACTTGAGAGACATTTCATTTGTTGTTGTTTTTTTATATTTAAAGCTCATTTATTTGTACTTATTTATATTTAGATTCTTCGCCTGGGTAAGTGAATGTGTCAAGTACCGCATAGCTGCCAGGCATCTATACCTATTGAACTGGCAATTTGTCATACATGTATAAGAAACACTGCACACCTGGGATAAGTTTACTCTTTTGACAAATGTGAAAATGTGCCCCGTGGTCAAATCGTTCCGCTGTTCTTTTAAAGGAATATGGCACTTCTGAGCAAAGAGCAATTCAAAGGTTTAAAAATTAAAGCACAGTGCCGTTTCCTTGTTTCAACGAAATCTCTAGGAAACAGAAGGAGAAAAAAAAAGCGCGAGAGGGAATTAGCTTAACTTAAAATCCGAACCTTACTGCGTGATTTTTTTCCTTTAAAATACACACGGTAAGGAAAAGATAAGAGAATGGGCAGAGATAACAAGAAAGAAAAATGAAGGAGATAATGAACGAGAGCCAGAGAGAGAAAGACAAAGAGACAGAAAGCACAACAAGACCAGAGGTTGAGGCTGATAATAAATCCACAGAGACATGCGAATAGTTTGAGACCAGCAAACTGCAAGTATCAAACAACTTCTTCCAGACACAGACCCGGCCAAAAACACACAGCAGTGACTTCGGCAATTACACACTCACACACACACTGCTCTGAGGTGATGCCTGATTAGTTTTGTGGAGTGTTTCAACTGAGTGCAGAATAACCCAATTAAAGTAATTTGAAGTAATTTGAGTAAAAACTCTGGGTATTCATCTGTCACTCCATAACCTTGCATGGTCATGATTATGATAAAATATATTCTGTAAGTCTAAACAAATTACTTCTCAGGTATAACTTGTACAACAAATGCCCCAGGGAACGTAAATTTCAGATTTTCAACAGGTAGGACATTTCTCTCAGTAATTTCAAGAAATGTATGTTTGACAGTTGTGTCAACATTTTTTTTTTTACGTTTTACTGTTATCATCATTATTTCTATTATTAATTCATTTTCTACAATTCCGGGAAATGTTGGGATGTTTTCTGAATTGGAATAGATGAAAACTAAAAGACTTTCAAATCACATGAGACAATATTTAATTTACTATAGAACATAAAGACAACAAAGGGCTGAAAAAGCAAGAAATTTTGAAAAGAATTAGCTGGGAGAACATCTAGCAACTAATTAAGTTAATTGACATCAGCTCTGTAATATGATTAGCTATAAAAGGGATGTCTTAGAGAGGTACAGTCTCTCAGAAGTAACAATGTGCAGAGTCTCTCCATTCTGTGAAAGAGTACGTAAGAAGATTGTGGAATACTTTAAAAACAACTTTCCTCAGCATCAAATTGCAAATGCTTTGCAAATCTCCTCATCTACAAGGCATAATATCATCAAAGGATTCAGAGAAAATGGAGAAATCTTTGTGCGTAAGGGACGAGGCTGAAGACCTTTGTTGGATGCCTGTGGGCCCTAAGACAACACTGCATCACTCATCGGCATGATTGTGTCATTGACATTAGTAAATGGGTCCAGGAATACTTCCAGAAACCACGGTCGGTAAACACAATCAGTGGGGCACATCCTGGACAGGGTGCCAATTCATTGTAGGGCACTCAAGCACACAAACACACACACATTATGAGCAATTAGAAAATGCCAATTAACCTAATTCTACATGTCGTTAAACTGGGGGAGGAAAAAAGGAGCACTGTGAGAGGAAACCCTGGAGGTACAAGGACACAGTGCTTAGCCAAGCCAAGGTACATTTGTGATAATTATGCTTTGCTATGCTTTGCTTTTAAGCCTCTTTGTAAACTTCCTGTGTTTTTAAAAAGCAAACAGCAAAATAATCCATCTAATATATGTTGACTTAACAATTACAAAACTTATTTCTATTTAAAAGTAGAACTGCAACGTACAGGTAAATCAATACAACTAAAGGTAATACTGACTTACACAGATTTATCAAAAAAAAAAAAAAAAACCACATGGCTCAAAAGGTTAAGACAGATTGGAAGGTCAGGGGGGGGTTGAGCCCCAGAAGCGCCAAGCTGACCCTTTTGAGCACTTGAACAAGTCTCTTAACCCTATCTGCTCCAGGGAGGGGTATATTTTTGTCAACTTTAAAGAATTCATTGGATCAATCACACAGCTCTGACAGAGAGCTGAAAAAAATGTGTGAAATGTGTTAGGAATTGGAAACGAATCACAAGCGTTAAAAAAAAGTAACAGTTCCTTTATATTTACATTTATCCTCTAAACAGAAATTACACTCTTATAGAGTTCATACCATGCCTGCATCACCGTCAGTTTTATACTTGACACGTTATTAACTCTTCTGGGAGCCTCTTTGAGATTTAAACTTGTCACAGCACATGAAAAAAATACACGTTTTTGAAAACACCTGCACGATATCCTCTAGTCTCATAAGCTGAAGGTCTAGTTTCACTAGAATTGGATAACTTTGTCAAGAGTCGTGACCAAGGGCAGCTCGCATCAACCGCAGACCTATCCCGTAGCTCGTTAGCAAACACAGGAGACTCGTTTGTTCATTCAGTATTGAGTGCAACCTTCAACATTCTGAAGGTTGTGGCCAGAAAAAAAAAAAGTGAATACAAGATATGAGATATTCTCTATCTGGTCTTTATTTGAGATCTTACTAGGTCAGGGTCTTCATGATTTTTTTACGGCTTAGGGTTTTGTTTATAATAGCACAAAATAAAAGAGGCGATGAGCGGGCCCAAGCACCATGTGTGCTTTTTGAGCATGTTAAGGCTCCGTCCACACGAAGCCGGTGCGTTCCCTATCCGATCATTTTTTTTCCTTGTTCTAAAAAAAAATTGCGTAAACACGAAACCACTGAAAACGGTGTAGTATATATGCCAGACCAGTACGGGGCGCTGTAATTCTGCCATAGAGATACAC
>JAQQZT010000010.1:8511022-8539384 GCA_030068275.1 Clarias platycephalus | reverse complement strand
GCGAAGAAGAAATTTCGCTGTGCTGTAAAAAGTACATGTGACAATAATTGAATATTCTTCTTCTTCTTCTTCTTCAACCCGGACCATGCCACCACTTTGACATTTACTGTATATTTAGTGCATTTGGCAGATGATCTTATTGCACTTTTTATTTTATTTTTTTATACACCTGAGCAGTTGGGGATTAGGAGCATTGTTCAAGGGCCTAACAGTAGCAACTTGGTGGCTTTTTTAGGAGTCCCCAGTCACTTAGGTGCCCTTGGATTCATCTTTACCCCTTACCCCTTTATAGCACCCCTGATTAGTTGGTATTTCTTTGTTATTTGGTCCGTCCACGTGATATTCGGCACATCTGGGGACGGATACTCTCCACCCTGGAGATATATACACGTCATTGCTGTGGCAGACAGTTTGGGCGGAGACCGAAGCAACCAGAGGAAACCCACCAAGCATGGGTTGAACATGCAAATTCCATGCACACAGATCTGATGCAAGAATTGAACCCAGACTCTGATAGTGTGAGGCCACAGTGCTAACCACTACGCCACCATGCTGCCACCCCTGATTAGTATAGAGAAATGATCATGAGTTAAAGGAATGAGCTTCTTGTTTCTATCTTTAAGACGATTTTGAAGTCTAGTCATTTATTCATCTTCAAAAAGCACTTTAGTGTAAGGCTAAATTAACCTTACACCAACTAACCAAAGCTCAGGACAGATCCAGGAACCCTGAAGCTCGACGGTGTCAATGCGTCCTATTGCATGACCATGACGCCAGTTAACTACTTGACGGTGGTGCAATTATGGAAATCTAAAGACATATAATAACTACCAGCTACCAATTTGCAGTTCCATTAATGACTATATTGGGGGCATTAATGGGTTGGGGTCATCAATAAATCCACGTTATACTGATTGGTTTGTGTTCGCTCTGTGTGTGCACCAGCTGGATGGCAAATAAAGGTTAAGCATCAGGTGAGAGAAGATGAGTGCAAAAGTGGGGTATGAGGTCACATCTGTGGAAACCTCTATGGAGATCTGGCAGCGGTAGCAATGACACCTAGTTGACTACACCCTTTTACAGACAAATTAACTCTAAAACTCCCAGATAGCTAGCTAGGAAGATCAATAGATTAATATATAGATAGATTAATAGACTTCCAGACAGATCTATTAGATAGATATTGATCGTCATTACTTTATCCTTGATGATACTCATTGTATATTTGACTCTCAGCTCAGAGACTCTACAGGTCAGTGTAGAGGTCACGTGTGTCTCAGGGTAATACAACCCACTTGAAATTCCCCTCTGTAAGAGCAGAGCTCCTCAGTTTCCCCTCTGGCTAGCGGAAAGACAAGACGTCCCAAAACACACCCGTCAGCTGTCCCTCAGCTCGCCAGAGGATGACTTAAAAAAAAAAAATCTCTGGGATCCACATGTCAAAATGATGGATCTTTTTATTCACTAGTAAGATGACATAAGTTGTTTAATTTATTAACTACAAGAAAGCCAAGATTATTTACAGGGTCGTGAACTCAGGCCGTCTGGGACAGTGGGGTGTGTGTCCCCGCCCGGCCTTCTGGAAATGACCTTCACAGGACACCTTAATTAGAGTAAAAGACATAGGGTGTAAATAAAGGTCATTTTAAATAGCACTTACTGTATAGAGTTCTAGATTGTGCATCTGGTTCATTTGGGTAGTCAAGAACTTCCCTTTGCTGGAGTTGGGTGGGGGGGTGAATGGGGTGATGCTTATCTAGCATTACAAATGGCTAGCCACATTTTCTGTCACTGCTTCAAAGACAATTCGCTAATACGAAGGGAGTTCAAGTCAAACCGGGATTTGTGATGAAGTTTCTCACGAACGAAGGTGTAGAAATCAATTGAAGACTTCAAGCACAGTATTGTGATGAGATGATGAAACTCTTACAGGATTTCATGTGTAAACTGGCACTGATTAGTGTAACCTGGATGTAAAGAGGTCCTAGAGGCTCTCAGCTGAAACAGGTGTATGAGATAATTAAACTCCTGGAGAGTATGAGGACATGGCATGGTGTTGGGAAACAGAGAAAGTGTTTTGGACAGGGTAAGATCATTTGTGCATGATAAGCAGCTTTGCCTACAGTATTAAGGGGCAGAAGTGCAACAGACATAAGCCTCATGCTTATCTCTTGTTCGTGGAATTTCCTGTTACATCCCGTTAAAATCTGTATGGTATTGTGCAATTGAAAAAAAAAAGGGTCTCATGTTTCGTGTGACTCGTGCATGTCCCAGTCACTCCACATGTGCCAGTTATTACGTTACACGTTAGTCACCCTGCATACGGCATTGGCGAAATTGAATCCCGTGCTTTCGGCATATTTTGGCGTAACATTAAGAATGCTCGAGTTACCGATGCCAGCGCAAGACATTGTTTATTAGCCAATTAGAGAGCGGTGAGGAGGCCCAGTGCATTGTGGGCATTGCGTGGAAACACGTACTTGCCTTGAGTCTTGAGTTTCAGAGAGGGCACTGTGCTATTTCCGTCTCACAGTTGTGTCATGTTTCATCGCTGTTCCTCCCTCCCTCCCAATGCTGACTTCACATATTTCTCAGACGTTGCTATTTCCTACATGTCCAGATGTCCGGTAATCACAGGCTTGTGTGTTTTCGTTTGCTTTTCTTAAGCCACAAATCTTATTTCAGAGTGCATCCTCTCTCCATGCTTCGGCTCGACTCGAGTGATTTATGTACTATAAAGGTCTAAGGGTTTAAGTGTCATGTGACAGACTTGAACATCTTCTAGGTTGCACTGTGTACTAGTACAGAACGTCTGAAAACACAGGTGCATGTTTAGTCATGCAGTTACTCAGTCAGCCAATCATGTGGCACCGATGCAACGCATACAATCACGCAGCAACAAACTGCTAGTGGGAATTTTACACCCAAAAATGTTGTGTTTATGACATGAGTTATGGGACGTCCAGTCCATTCCTAGATTACTGATGTAGCCACTCTTTACAACCACGATTAGCAGAAATGCATCTCAAAACATATCAACCTTTGAGGAAATCACAGTTTTTTAGCCAGATTTAGTGAAACCTGGAAGTTAAAGATTAAGAACAAACCAATGATTTTTCTCCAGATATTAACGTTCAGGATCTGCTGTAGGAAACAGGGGAACAGGTGTTTTAACTAAAGTAGACATTTATGGTCACTGTGCATAATAGGGGTCAGGACAAAAGCAGAAATTGTCAATGCAGATGAAGATAGTGAACTAAAACAGGGTCTGACTTATCATTAGAGGACTCACTAGTCAGAAAACTTTATATGAGTAAGGGGTTAGAATTAGGCTTAGAGGTTAGAATTAGGGTTAGAATATGGGTTAAGGGTTAGGGATTAGGGTTAATATATTCGCTATGATTAGGGGGGTTATGGTTGGGGTTAGGGTTAGAATATGGCTTAAGGTTCAGGGGTTAGGGGTTATGATAAAAATATTCGTTAAGGTTAGAGGTTATGGTTAGTGTTAGTGTTAGAATGGGTTAGGGTTAGGGGTTAGAATATGGATGAAGGGTTATGGTTCAAATATTCATTAAGTTTAGGGGTTATGATTAGGATTAGAGTTAGAATATTGGTTAGAGTTAAACAAAAGCTTGTTAACTCAATTGTTCCTCTGAATTTCTGACTAGTTGGCCTTGATGATAAGGGGGTCACCTTCAAAAACAGAACTTAAACCAGAAAATCCAGAGCAGTCGATCTGTTTGGCTCAAAAACAGTTATTTACAACTGAGCTATCAAGAAATCAATTCGCTCCTAAAATTTGTTTGCAAACTGGTGCTGCTCAGTACTGTATTTTTAGCTTAGCCACCGTGTTCATGATTTCTCTCCGTCCTTCTGTATATGATTTTCCCATCAGGTTGCGTTTCCCATCAGACCTGGACGAGCTGCGAGATCTGGCCGAGCTGCTCAAGTTTTATAAGCGGCAGCACACGGGTTATGTGTTCGTGCTGTTCTGTAGCGCCTACCTCTACAAGCAGTCCTTCGCCATTCCCGGTTCCTCCTTCCTGGTTAGTAGAACAGCCATTTATACATAAAATCAATCAATCAATCAATCAATGTTTATTTGTGATTGTGCATTATAAAGCAGCTTTAGCCTCGTGCCAAGTTCATCACCTTTTAAACGTTTTAGGTTGAACCATTTATTTAAATAAAGACTTCCTCATGGACAAGCAGATTCAGAGTTAGTCTCAAGCTAACTGTAATATCAGTGGGACAGATGAGATTAAATACGCAAGGCTAAACTTTGTGTCTCGTTATTTAAATTCCAGAACATGCTGGCGGGGGCGCTGTTCGGGGCATGGCATGGGCTGCTCATTGCCTGCACCCTCACCACAGTGGGCTCCACTAACTGCTACCTGCTGTCCCGGACATTCGGCAAGCGCCACGTCATCCGGCTCTTCCCTGATAAAGTGTCCACGCTGCAGCGGAAGGTAAGACTGATTGCATCGAGTGAGGGAGTGTCACGAGTGCAGTGGTGCTCGGTGAAGGGTAACAATTCACCATTGTTAAATATTTTGCGTATAACCTCCGAGTGGCGCAGTAGGTAAAAGCGCTCGCCCTATCATCCGGAGATCGCTGGTTCGAACCCCGGGTGATGCTGTGACCTCTCACAGCCGGAGGCACAGAGAGAGCTGATTGGCCGAGCTCTCTCAGTGGGGGAGGGATGTGAGGTACTCAGTGCTCCTACATTAATCACGGCTCTACAGCCAATCAGGGGCGTCTGCACGCGCACGCGGAAGGAGCGGCTAGCGCTTTCCTCCGAGTGTGTTACTCCGCCCCCAACAGTGCGTGAGCGAGCAGTTCGAAAAGATGCGGTCGGCTGACGTCACGCGGTTCAGAGGAAACACGTGATAGTGTTAATGAGGGAGCCCCCTAGTGACGGGGAGGAATTGGCCACGACTAAATTGGGGAGAAAATTGGAAATACCCCCCCCCCCCCAAAAAAAAAAATATATATATATATATATTGCGTATACTGTTGACCTCTTAGAGTTTTGAGAATTTATGACTTTGGAAACTTGAACTGAATTGTTTTTTATCCAAACCTCAATAACCGTCAATGCCTTAAATTAGATGCATGAATGATTCATAGGTCACTGCATGGCTTAACAAACAAAAAGCATTCCTCTGAGTGAAAAAAATAAAAATTGGAACTGGGAAAAATAGCCTGGAGAACTCTTCCTGAAGACGGTGTAAAGAAATAAGGGCTGGTTCAAGACTTGTGCACTGGACTGAATATTTATTCCTGACCCCTTCTTTATGTCACTTCTTTCCCTCCTCTAGTCTCTATATTTTTCTGATCAGTCCTTTTGTCTCAAAACACTAACACTAAATCTAAACCATATCATTAATACTTTTTTTGTCGTTGTTCATAGACATCTTATTTTAAAACAAGCTCACAAGTGTCACAATAAGTGGGGCATTAGGCTTAGTGGCAACCCAGTGGCGTAGGGGTTAGCGCTGTGGCCTTGCACCTCCTGGTTTCAATTCCTGCCTCGGGGTGTGTGTGTGTGTGTGTGTGTGTGGTGTTTGCATGTTCAAGTGTGAATACCATGTAAATACATAAATACAATAGTCACCACTGGCTTCCACGGTCCCTAGTTGGACTACAGAGGCTCCTAGACGGATGGCTTGGCTAAGCTAAATTCCTCCTGCATGTAAATGAACGTGTGTAACATACAGTACATAGCATATACAGTACTTAAAAGAACGTCATTTTTTTGTGTTCACTAGGTGGCGATGTTTCCTCACAGATCTGCTGTAGTGAAGTAAATTGTAGAGAATAAAGTAGAACATAACAGGATTTCCATTACCACAAGCTAGCCTGAGCCGTGCTAATCAGCATGTGCTTTTACTGCACCGGAAGCCTTTCGAATGGTAGATTTTCAAGCTTTTCTTTCTCTGCCTCTTTCTGTCTGTATATAAATGGATCAGGTTGAGGAAAACAGGAGCAGTCTGTTCTTCTTCCTGCTCTTCCTGCGCTTCTTTCCCATGACACCCAACTGGTTCTTGAATGTAACCTCTCCCATCCTCAACATCCCCATCCCCATGTTCTTCTTCTCTGCCCTTATCGGTGAGTGAGAGTGACCGGCCATGTACAAGCACATCTATTATATTAGCATTTGCTGTTAGCTTACATGTCATGTATATGTCTACATCAAACATCAAAACACTTGTTGGTGCCAGATGTCCGGGTATTTCTGAATATTTGGCAGATTTTCCCGGGATCGTCACCCACGGCAGTCTCTAGATCACGGGTTCTCAACTTCAATATTCAAAGGTCTGAATTTGATTTCCATTGAAGGTCAAAGGTCCAGAACGGTTGGTGATGACCAGTTGATGATGAACGTCTGAGATAAAAACCAAATGAGAAGGTTCCTAAACCTAATGGGAGAAAGTCAGTGTTTGACTGCAATCAGATGCTTAAACCAGAGCATCAATCTCAGGCCGTAACGACCTCCAAATAGACTACAAAACTAACAGTGTTCGATGGGTATGGCGTTTTTATCACATTCAAACGTACATGTTTTTATGAATTCCTGATTTGAGTGGCCTGGGTCTGGTCTGAATGGTGCAAAAAATTTAAATCAGCATTCAGTGGGTGACTAAGGTAGGAGGAGAAAGGGCAAAGTTGACAGAAAGTACAATGATAACTCGAATAGCCACTCTTTACCGCCATGGTGAGCAGAAAAGCATCTCAGATTAAGACATTTCCGCCATCATTATTTAAATTTCAGCTCATTATTACTAATATATCATGTTAACGTCTTTTCCTTGAACTTCCGTCCTTGCATTGAAGCTTGGGTTTAAGTTATACTAAATGGATTTGATCAAAGGTGAATCAAAAAGGGGACATGAGAGATTCTGAAGCATCTAAGGTGTATAGTATCTTCGATACAACTAGTTACACAAAGTCCCATCTTAACATACTGTACCGCTAAATCTTCCTCCAGGTCTGATCCCCTACAACTTCATCTGTGTAAGGACGGGAGCCATCTTGTCTGAGATCACATCCCTGGACGATATCTTCTCTTGGGGAACACTGCTGCAGCTGCTGCTCATAGCGTGCGTAGCCCTCCTGCCTGGCGCCATCATCCGCCGCTACAGTCAATCGCACCTCAAACTGGACGGCATGCAGTCCAACGGCCGGAGCAAACAGCATGAAGAGATCAACCATCTCAAAAGCAGTTGACCTGCATCAGATCAGGGATGTGCAGGAGCACGGCACTGAACAGGAGGTGATACCCAGAAGCACTTTGTTCATGATGTTTAAATGTTTAGTAATAGAAACTCTGTAGCAGATTGCTAAGGCTGTTGGAAAAGCTACACTCTTATACTTACTGTATTTAAATAAGAACCATGGTCCACATACAGTGTATACTGTCTAAAAAACCCAGCTTATTATGTATAGTTATTATTAGTCGTGTAACATACGCAGTTCGGCACACATGAACTTCGGATTAATTTCAAGTGAAGCTTAACCATCCTAATGAAAAATACAGGTTTATATTACTTATAAAAATGAAAGTAAAAAAAAAACAAAAAAACACTTTTTTTTTTTGCATGTGCAGAAATTATATTTTAATTCACTCCAACTTTCCCTTTAACACTCTATGCAACATCTTTGTCAGGGTTGCCAGATTGCACTCAAAACATCCCGCATAGACATGGCTTAAACCTTGGCTTAAAATAAATAACTATTAGCCTAAATAATATCAGTTCTAGAACTCATACTCCAGATCAACTATATATATATAATTGTACATTTTTATTTTTTATTTTTATTTATAATTAAAACCTTGAGCAAAGGCCCCTTGCTTCAAGTGTTCTTTATAGTAATTGCTATAAGTAATGAATGCACAATTATATCTCCCTTTTTTGCTGATCCAATCCGATCTGAGAGTTTTGTGACCCATTGTACCCCAGTTATTATTAGAATATATTCAACTTAATTTATATGAAAATACCTGAGAAGGAAAATACCTGGAACATACCTGGCAACCCTGATTTGAACCTTCCAAACATGTCATATGGACACACGTCTTTTTTCCCATGACACTTAAAGTGTAGACCAGGGAAATCATTAAACTATGCATTGCTTTGGTCCAGAGTGACAAAGAACGTAGTAAAGTGTTTTTCACAGAAACTGTATTTAATACAATTTCAAATACCTTCTGTGCCAAACAGGAGATTTAAAAAGTCTTAAACACGCATGCACACACTTTGTAGCAGTATAAATTGTCTTAGAATCTGTCTGAGAGTTTTTGTGTTTATATATACAGTAAGGTGTGTACAGTATGTAACACACCTGTTTGATGTGCCTTTGCCCTCGCAGTGCTGTTAAGGGAATAAAAATGTCATCTACATAATTAACAATTGGAGCCGCATGAGGTTTCTAAAGCCAACATGTCTGAGCTGGATTGACTACATTTAGGAAAAATGGAAAATACTTTATTTTAATAATTTCTGCAGAAATATTCTTTTAATCCGTATAAAAGCGTTTGCAGTTTTGGGAAAACGCTCTGTTTGTAAATTGTGTCTTAGGTGCCTTAGAAATTTATACCTTTGATAGAACTGTATTTATTGTTGCTTTGTAAAATTATTTATGGCTATTTATAAAATATTGGACAATATATTTATTTTAAAAATCTGATTAAGCCTTAAAAACGTGTTCTTAGTCATGATCACCGTTTGTTTGTTTTTTTATAACCATTTATATAAAGAGATAATGAGTCAAGATAAGTTTATTAATTGGTGATGATCCAGAGTGTACTAGTTTAATACCGTGAGCATTAGATTGTAGACTGTACACGTGGCTATAAAAAAGACTGGAAGATTGGAAGATCATGTCCCAGAATTGTGAACAAGCCACTGATGATACTGTTATATAAAGTGCCTTCTCCTATACAGTATAAACCTTTGTGTACTTATTCCATTAACAGACGGAATATAAAACATACACAGATCAGCCAAAACACTATGACCAATAATCAGGGTCAAATTGTGACGTCTAGACGACTGGGTCAGAGCAACTCCAAAACTGCAGCTCTTGCGGGATGTTCCTGCTCTGTATGGGTCAGGACTTACCAAAACGTGATCCAAGGAAGGAAAACCGGTGAACCGGTGAGAGGATCACGGGTGGACAAAGCTCACTGGGAGTGAACAGTTGGCCCGTGTAGTCCGATCCAATAGAAAAGCTACTGTAGCTCAAATTGAGGAAAAGGTTAATGCTGGTTTCTCATAGTAAGGTGTCAAAACACACTGGTCATTACTGTTTTGGTGATAAAAACGGAACCTCCTCAATATTAGGGAGGTAGTTATAATCTTATGATTAATCTGTGTATATTATACAAATAATCCCAATGGGTATCACACTACCGGTGTAAGAAATGCTTGCATTTGTAATGAGTTTGTTTTTCCCTGATCTCAGCCTGAGTTTGATGGAATATGCATGTACATGTATTTATTATTTATTTCAGCATGATGTACTGTAGCTTTCGTTGTTGAATTTCATGTTTTCTTGTTTACCTGACTCACTTTGTCTTAAAGAAGAATTTCAATGTCTTATTTGATATTTGAAAATAAAGCTAGAACCGAGCTAGAGCTAAAATTCACAAAATACTCCTACAGGAGAAAGCATTTACCTAAAAATGTATATCACTGATACTGTATAATGCTTTAAATGTGTTTTGTTTTTATTAAATAAAAAAATAATCACTTTTAGAAAAATAAGAACTTGTCTCTAATGTGATATTTGTGACTTAACATTTGATTTTACTATAAGCGCATTAAAGAAACACTTATTCGTCCCAGGTAGTGATATATATATATATATATATATATATATATATATATATATATAAATATATAAAGAGAGAGAGAGAGATAGATACAGATTCTATCAGGGACGAACGCTCTGGTGTACTGCTTAGTCACATTTTTTTTGGCTTGTCCATTTATCTCCCACACAACAAAAATAATATCTAACATAAGCAATAAAACACAAGACACACACTGTTAGAGGAAATTAATGACAAATGGAAAAGTGTAATTTAGCCGGATGTTGAATGTTTTTCCAAAGCGATTCCTCTTTAGTAATATGCTTACAATGACATTTTTAAAAAATGTACAGTAAAAGAGAAGAAAACATCAGACTTTATATTGGAAAATATATATTGGTTGGAAAACAAGTTAGCTCCTGTTCTCCCCGTATATTACAGCAGCTGTAAACATTCATTCCCTAGGATGCTCTTCTACGTTGAAGTTATAAAGCAAAAAGACACAACCTTTCTTCATTATTGAGTGAAGCTGAAAAGACTCGGGTCCAGTCGAATGAGGTTTTATGAATTGACTTGACCAGTTCCAGAGTTCAAAAAAGTGCTGAACTTGCAGACTCCTTCCATACAACTCTTTACATTAAGCTCTCATTCACCAACAATTAGATGTTTTTCAGTCTGTTTCTTATGTGGATCATCGGTCATACAAGTCCCGTCTGTCTTATATTCCCTGGGATAAAAAGTATTGTTGCAAAACACTATAATATTATCAATACAAAAATGCCAAAACATCAGACTTTATTTCTTGAATTTTAAAGTAGCTTGGACTATAGTCCTTCCTAATCAAGGTTTTATTTTGTACAAAAATGTGTTCTGACCGATTCATCTGGTTGGACGAGAGGCATTCCACGAGTGCTGATAATAGAGCATAACAGCACTGGGTTGTTTAACAATATAGGGTACGTCACTCCACATCACAGGTGTTTTAATAACTATTAACTGTTGATCACCAGATCTGTACGGTTTTCACAGTACAGGAAAAAAAGTGGAGCAGCTTCCTGCCAAAACCCACATTCAAAACCAGCCACAGAGGCATTTTCAGCAAGAAAACACATCTGATAATATTATGTCATCTTAAACACTTTATCTCCTTAGTAAATCATTCTGAATTGCCTTTCAGCTGTCCAAATCCGAGCCGTGTTCTTGGTGAAAGTGAGCTACAAACCTAACTAGCTTCTAACACAAGGCTGAATCCCAAACCCCTCTTTAAACCCTGATCAAGGGCACTACATGATATATGGAACAAGAGACCCTATATACTGTCGCATTTCCATTTAATACTATTCTGTATTCAACTCCTGAAATTCTAAAGTGGACTAAACCCTTTTATTCCTGTGTGGAATTGTTGTTTAAAAGCAATATCACCCTCAAGGTCGTGCTGTTGTGCTGAATATCAGCACTCTTCGGCAGCACTCCCTTGTGTGATATGGCTAAAGTGAAAGAGTGACACAGACGGATATGGCATTGTTTTAAAGTGTCTCTTTATTGCTCATGTCCAAGCTGGTGGCCTGTGTGGTTTAGCTTACAAAGCAAAAGAAAATAAAAACCTACTGTAAAATGGAAAAGTTAGTAGAAGCTTATATGTGCTCTAAAAATGCATTAATGTTAAGAAGCACTGTTAGAATCCAGTGCTTTCACAGGTCCGACATGTCTAAAGGCCAAACCGTTCACAGTACAGGTACGAATAACCTGATACAGAGAAAACGTGGGGAAAAAAAACAAAAAAAAACAACAACACCAGAAGCACAAGGACACGAGATTTAAGACCAGCTGCAGTGTGGTCCACTTCTGCTAAAGTACGTTAAAAAAAAAAAAAAAAAAAAGCAACAAAACTGTAAATAAACTGACAACCGGGTTAGATAGTGATCACTAGAAATGGAAATCAAACAGCATGTAACAGCATCAAACTAAAGAAATCATAAATCCTAGAAACCACACAGACTGATGTTAGCGGCTATTCAGAACAGACGTGTTAATGATACACTGCACCCTTTCAGAGTGGCACAAGTTCGCTACTGAATTACACTGCAAGAAATAGAAGAGGAAAAAAAAGAAAAAAAAGCTGTACCTAACAAGCGGTCTGAATTTTTTCAGCTACATAATGTTCCTTACTACTGACACGTACAGCATGTCATCACATATCTGGCGTCTGACTTTCTTTCTTATTTTAATTCAAATCTGTAAGTTAAACAAAAATAGTTTTGGGGGAAAATAAAATCTAAGCTAATGCAAGACCGGTGTTAATCTTGTCTCTCCAGGTAGTCAGTTGTGCAAGCGTTAGTTAAATCAGCCTCAACAAGGAACTCTTTAAGGTCCAGCAATGTACAGCTTCTGACACGAGGCACACACGCCCCTTTCCCAAAGGGAAAAAAAAAAAGGGGGGGGGGGGCACAAAAAACCTTGGTGGTGGTATACACCATTTTTTTCTAATTCTTTCTTATGGTTCGTAAATCGTTCTTCTTTTTATTTAGAAAATTAAAAAAATTGCTCTTGAGCTTTACTTATACAAAATATGTAGAAAGAAATTGGACTGAGGTACCTTGTTCTTGAGGTAGAAGGTTATTTCTCGTACTGGTTTACGTGAAGGTTAGCTTTTCGACCTGCGTAGACAATCGTATTAGCAATGCGTACTTTTTTTTTTTTTTAACTCTTTTTTCCACTTATCCATAAATAAACTGCTATGCTTTGTGTATAACAGGTTGATCAGCACCTCATCAGTGTAGTGAAATAATCACACTAACCGCTCATACAGCACCTTCTTTTTATCACTGCGCTGGAAACTTCAGACAACAAGGTGGTCATCTCTCTCAATGTCATTTAAAAAAAATACAATTAAAATTAAAAAGTCAGCATCTCTGATGTCTTGTAAAAGCATCGTCATTAATCATTTTAAAGGGCAGCATTTTTTCACATAAAATATCTTCAAAAAACAAAGAAACAGGCCATAAACATCTCCCATATTCACCTTGTAATCAAGGATTTGGATAATGAAAATATTATTTTTCATTATTTGGATAATGAAACAAATCCCCAGGTATTCTTCTTTCTTTAAGTTTAGGACACACAAGAACGAGCAGAAACTTTCTTACAAGCCGGGCAATGGCAGAAGTGATCTAAAGACAATCCACATGCCACGAATACAGGACACGAAGGAAGGAAGGAAGGAAGGAAGGAAGGATACAGATGAAAAATGAAAGAGAAAAAAAAATTGAGGATGAAATAGAGATAAAATTAAGAGAAAGAAAGACAGAGAAAAAAGAAAGAAAGGAGGAAAAATTAAATAAAGAAAAAAAGAAAAAGAGAGACTGAAAGAAATGTATAAACAAAATCAAACACAGAACAAAAAGAAACAGAATGATAGAAAGTAAACAAAAAAGCTAAATTTAAATGAAGTAAAAATGGAAAGAAGGGGATTCAAAATGGGCAAATAAAGAACAAAGGAAACAAGGAAAAAGAAAAAAATAATGAATTAAAATGATAGGAAGAAAAAAATAGGAAGAAAAAAAAGAAGAAAAAAAAAATATATATAAAAATATATATAAAAATAAAATAAAATAAAATAAAATGTATATATATATATATATATATATATATATATATATATAAATAAAAGATGGATTTAAAGAAATATCATTATAATAAAGGGGAAATTATACTTGTAAGATGGAAAAATAATAAAACCAAGGCATGTAGAACAAAAAGAAAATTAAAAATTAAACGAGGCAAAAAGAAAAAAAGACAGACAGAGAAAGAGAGAGAGCGAGAGAGAGGGAGAGAGAGGAAGAGACAGACAGACAGGACGCAGTGTGCTGCAGAAGGCAGGTAGAAACACTGTATACATTCACTAGTTGTCAGGCCGCCTGATCAGGACGTGATTAAGGATCCTGAACACAGCTTAAAGGCAGCCTCTACTTATTGCACTTGCACTTCACCAGACTTTTGCTGTTCACTTATATCTTTTTTTTTTTCTTTTCACCCTAAAAATATTTTAAGTGCTTTTTGTTGAATCTAGTACAGAAGGTGTGTTTAGGACGAGTGAGGCTGCCGTTCGGCTTTCCCACAACAACATTCGCGATAAAATCAGGCTGATTGGAGATTTTACAATCATAATCGTATAAACTCTTCTTATTTTTTTTTTTTTTTCCTCCCTCATGATTTGTACGCCAGGAGCGGTCAGAAGACTTTCATCTGGGGGAAAAATATATAAAATAAAAAAAATTTAAAAATTGGGAAAGAAACACGAGGGTTAAAAAGAAAAAAAAGCAAGCCGGGAGTAGCGGGTTAGCACGGGGGCTAATTACAGGATGATTTTAAAAGAATCTTTTAAATGCTAAGCTTTAAAAAACGACTGCGCCTGGCTATTTATTCACATTAACAGCCTGATTAAGAAAAGCTAAAAAAAATAATAAAAAAAAGGTGCAACATTAGCATCTATGCTAGGGACATTTCAGAGTGTGTATTGGGGACATGCTAACCGCTAGTGCACCATGCTAAATGAGTTGGAAAATCTGCCCTAGGTATCCTTGTTGTTTGTTTTTATTAATCTATTTTTTTTTAAACTATCTAAGGCTAGAGACGACTCGATAGAAAGCACATTATGGTCTTCTAATCAGTGAACACTGTTGCACACCTACTCGTCTTTACTCTGCTCTCCCTCAGGTAGTTATGTGTCACTCGCTCAACAGTCCACGTTGTTAAATGCTAGTCAGGCTACATTTACACAGTGTGCGCGCACTCAGCCTGAATGTGCTTGCGGCTGCTGCTTCCCCTCCAGTGTGGAGAGAAGCACGAAGTTTGCTGGTAAGATCATCATCATCATCATCATCGTCATCAGCAGGATTTTTCCGCTTCGCTAATACCGTGTGCTTCTCAGAGGACAGATCCAACCCAGCGTACCGTTACACAGCATCTCCACACGGTCAGAACTGGAAACACCCGTCACCCGCTGGCACGCTCGCCCGGATATTCGGAGCGCACGCAGGGTTTGTTTTTGCTCTCGTACTGAGGCTCGCTCAGGTCTTAAAAAGGTTCTTTGGTTTCGATCCCGTTTCTTGTCCTTCTCGTGTGTGTTCCCTCCCGCTTGTTTTTGTTTTTTGTTTTTTTTTCGTCCTCTTGCGCCTTTTTATTTGCTCGATTTGGTTTGCGCTCGGAAGAGCTACATTCATAGGCCGCTGCTGTGCCGCTTGCTGGCTGCCCCCTGCTGGTCACTTGGTGTGCTGCGATGGTGTTGCTGCCCCCTGCTGGTTTTTCTGTTGCTGCTGTTTGACTTGTTGGATGATTTCCCTGATCTTCCGCTGCGCAGTCTGCAAAGAGGATTTCAACACAATTTCAACCTTTAGTTACACATTTCTGAACAGTCTAAATAAAAAAAAATATATTAAGAGAGCAATAAACCAATTAAAATCTCCATAAGGGGTTATAAAATTATAAGATTCTTTTAAAATCATATAAATATTTTATTATAAATATTAACTGAAAAAGGCAGAGAAACTGAACACTTTTGCGTAAATTATATTTATTGCATAATTATTGTAATAAATTATTTCATTATATTGTCATTATTGGCACCATTTGCTTTGACTCCGACACTAACATTGATTCACTGCTGAAAACTCAAGGCGACTGGGTGTTTAATGCAGAAGCCTTAAACAAATATTTCATAATATTTAATAATAAATTGAAGCTCTGTGCATCAGTTCATCAGTTTCCCACTATTAAGAGAGCCACGCTCTTACCTGACTAGCAAAAAAATGGCCGATGATTTTCACAAAGACCTCATCGTTCTCATCAGGTGTTTGGTCCCGTGGAACGATGACCTCAGCGCTGGTGAGATTCTGCAGTTCGTTCACCTGCACGGAACGGCAGAGAGTGAGAAAAATACCATCATTAATAGTGCAAGGAGAATACACACCGATATCGATATACGACGGAATGCAATGTAGATTGTATTCTGCCAGAATATAATGAAAGAAGGTTTTGTGGTATATCAAGTGTGACACTTGGTGTTCGAAACGCACTGAAGAGAATTGACTATACACTGGACTCATCAGACCACATGACTCTTTTTCCACTGCTCCAAAGTCCAAGTCTTATTTCTGATTAGTTTTACTTAACAAGTGGGTTTCAGCTGTTTAGCCCCAATCTTGTGAGTTCTCATCACATTGTGTGTGTGGAACTGCTCAATATTAAACATAGCTGTTTTTTACTGTTGATTTTTTTTTTACCATGTGTTCAAGTGATCTCCAGTCATACTGAATATATATATATATATATATATATAGTAATTTAATAAATTCATTCAATAATTAAGTCAAATATTTCAGGCCTTTTTTGTTTTATAATTTTCCTAAGATCAATGAAAAAAGGATTACTATAAGTAATTCTAAGTAAATAAGTATTTTCCAAGATCAATAAAATAAAATTACAATAAAGGATGTCCAAAGATTATGTCCATGTATGTATGCAGCACTTGGTCTGGGCTCCTTAAACACAAATTACTGTATAAATGCAGCCAGGTTGCTTTGATAGCAGCCTTTAGCTCGTCTGTATTTTTGGGTCGAGTGTTTCTCATCTTCCTCTTGGCGAGTCATAATCATCGAAAGTAAAACAGTTAACATGTAATGAATATGTACAATATCTGAGTTTTTTTCAATGATATCAAAAAGATATGTTATATGTTATATAAAAAAATTATATAATGTATAAAGTTCACATCAACATAATAAACTAAGCTTAATATCAACAACAAAACAACCTTGCTATAAAAGGAACTCAAGATATATATATATATAGAGTAGAAGGGAACCTATGAGCAGTTTTGTGCCAGATTACCTCACAGCAGCCATCGTTTTTTTCGGACGAATACAGCGCTTTTGCATTCGAAGTGGGTGTGGCTACAGTATACTGTACGTGTCACTCAACAGAGCTAATCACCGCGATAGTTTACAGAACAAAATACCCAGAAACGACTGTAATGCACCTACAAAGCGCCCCAACCCTCACGAAACACAAACGAACGCGCGACACAGTCGTGAAACACCACTATGAGATAAAACACGGATCGTTAGAGCAAACATATCCGCAGCAGTCCGAGGTGAGGCCGTGTAAGATACCTGAACTAAGAGCCCAGTGTTATGCGCTCAAATCAAAATGTTGATGTTATGAACAGTAATGTATTTCTTTGTATTAATAGTTTATGCGGAGAGTACAGAAAGACAGGCAGACATGTAAAGTACGTAGGCACCAACATAATAATATCACTGATTACTTTAAAGATGATCAGCTTATTTTTAGCTTTAACCTTTAACTATTTCAAAAAAACTCTTTACCTGTCAACAACGGGTACTAAAGCTAGTATATAACAAAATGATGTCAGTCCTTCCTTTTAAAAGTTGCTCATGCAGTCTGGTTCGCAGTTTGGCATATTTTTTTCTTTTCTTTTGACGACTACAGTGAAGCGGGTGGACAGTTTTCCTCAGAGTCTGTTAGGCGGCACGGTGACAGATCATAAGCAGCAGTGTGAACAGATGTCTGAGTGATAAGTCTCAGAGAGCTGACGGAAAGCTGGATGGTAAGTGGGTAACAATTTTGTGAAAAACAATTTCACTGCTCTATTGCGCACACACCGTTTTCCCGCCCTTGCCTATGACTCGGCCGGCGGCCGCTGCGGGGACTTTGATGTGCGTCTCCAGCTTGACTTCCTCCTTAGGGGTGAAAAAGTTCTCCTCCTTGAGCTTTCGAAAAATCCGACCCTGAGCCTGAAAAGGACAGAGAGGCAAAGAGAGAGAGAGAGAGAGAGATGTCAGGAAGACTTTAGATTCAACATCATCTAACAACTGAGGCTTCGACTCATACCAGGTGTTAGAGAAGGAAATGAAAGGACTCCAGGTGTACGGTACTTTCTGTATAGGTGGAAGTAAGAACACAGTGTGAATGTGGAGCTGACCTTAAACTGGGCTTCAGGAGGGCCGGTGATGATGACCATCCTCTCAGAGGCATCAGGACTGTCTGATGGAGCGATCTGTAATCAGACCACACTGAACTTCAGAAACCACCCTCTGACATGCACAAACGATGAATATTTCAACGCACACGTTCCTCATTGTCTTTAGAGCACCTGATTCTCAAATCTTGAAATATTTAACCTTTTCTTTTTTACAATAATTGAACTACCTTAATCTACACCCCCTGTTTGTAACATCACTTTTGGAAGCTTTTTTTCATCAAACATTCTGACAATGTTCATGAGGTACATGTAGGTCCGTTAATGCTTGCTGTTGTTGCTGTCAGGAAAAAGCTCCTATTTGTCACTCTCTAAAAAAGAGAGGTATTGCACGTGTGGAACCTCATGTTTGGTCAAGAGTTTCAGGAGACTGAGCGGAATAAAGTTATATAATGATCAGCCAGAACGGGAAAACCACTGACAGGTGAAGTGAATAACATTGATTATCTCATTACAGTGGCACCTATCAATTGAAAGCAAGTGAACAGTCGATTTTTTTTTTTTTAAAGCTGAAATGCTGAAAGCATGATGGACAAATTGTAAAGATCTAGGGCCGAATTGTGATAGCTAGAGGACTGGGTCAGACCCATCGCAAAAGCAGAACTTCCTGGTATGCGGTGGTCCGGACCTGGTTGAAAACTGATACGAATGCTGCGTATGACAGAAAGAGTGTCTTTGATTGGCACAGGAACATCAGAACCATGGAGCAATAGAAGATGGAAGCCTGGTCTAAATAAATCACAAGCTGTTTTGCTGTGGTGTCTGGTAGGAGAATGTTGTCAGCTGATCGTTTCGGTGCTGTGAATCGCAGGTTGAGGCCACCGTGAATCAGAATTGTTTGTCCAGGTGCTCGATTAGATTGGGATCTGGGAAGTTTGGAGGCCGGGTCGGCGCCCTCGGCCTCTTTCCCTGCTGTTTCAGGTGTTCTGGTGCCGTGCTATTGTGGCCGGTATTGACTTTTTTCGGCGAGTTGTGCTGCATTGACTTTTCTCTGGGACCGGAACCAGACAGGCAAAATTTACTTTCATGGATATAAATGAGCCTTGGGGTGCCTATGATCCTCTCACCAGTTTACTGGTATAGAATTGATAATCAGTGTTAAGGTCTGATCAGTGTACAGTATATATGGCAAAAGTATTCACTAATGGCAGTGGGAGGTGGTTTTAATGTTCTGGCTGATTCGTGAATATCATTTATTTAAGTATAACAATAATGGTATTTGTTTTAAATTGGAGTATAAATAATTTTGGCAAATGTTTTCAGACCTGCCAACACTTTTAGCCAAATGCTAAAACTTAGCATTTTCACCAGACGAGTGGCAGTCGCGCGTACATCCTTGAAAAACTTGTTTGCGTCAGTGGAAAGTCAAGCGAAAGCAAGCTTTTTTTTTACATGTTGTGCAAGACTTAGTGAAGACATACTGTAGCACCAGGAATGTTAGCAAGACCGGTATCAAGAGGAAAACGGAGCCACTTTCAGTTTCGTTTTTAAAGCAGGTTATAAATTAAGGTTAAGTGATATTAAATTAACATTTATTTCATATTTACATGTCTTTTCTGAATGTTTTCATTGTTTTTAAAATGCAAAAATATGATTATAGTGTGGAAAATTGGTATATATTTTTGGGTGGATGGAATGGATTATCTGCATTTACATTATTTTCGATAGGAAAACACATTCTGCAATATGAAATTTCACCTTAAGAACTCGTCTCCGAAATGGGTTAAGTTCGTACACAGAGCTACGACTGCACTGCCCTGTTAGAAAAAGGTACAGGTTGGCAGGGCTTACATTTTGTTTTTCAAATTTTGAGCTAAAATGAGGTTCTTTGACAGCGAAATGTACCAACTGTGTGAAGCTTAAAGGGTGTCAATAATTCTGTAATTGACTGAAGACGGACTGACTGATAAAGGAATCTCACTTTGATAGAAGCTCCGGCAAACCGTGCCAGTTCCTTGATGTGTTGTCCTTTCTTCCCTATCAGAGCTCCGACTGCTTGTGTGGGGATGAAAAGATACACCACTTCCTGCTCCGGAGCCTGACACACACACACACACACACACACACACACACACACACACACACACAAGACAAAAACAAACACATCACACTTGAGCACTAAAGTGATGAAATCCGGGAAAATGGATAAAAGATGCTTGTGTGTGTGTGTGTGTGTGTGTGTGTGTGTGTGTGTGTGTGTGTGTGTGTGTGTGTGTGTTTTTTCTGAAAGGGTTTTTCTGTTAAAAACATCAGGACTGAAGACACACATGCCAGTCATTCCAGCATGAGAGAGCAAAACTACACTCACCCACACACCCACACACACACACACACACACACAAACCCGAAATCCAAAATACACCAGAGTGACGGTCATACACACAGGGTTTAGATGTCTCGCACCCACCCACCCATACAGATGTTTCCCTTATGTCTCCCTGTCTCACACACACACACACACACACACACACACACACACACACACACACACACACACACACATATACTCTATATACACACACACACACCCATTTAAACTATCCTTGTACATAGAAGAATCGCTAATCCACAAACTTAAATCGACTCCTATGTTCATTTTAACGTTCTTTTTTGATTATTATTATAAAAAGATATATAACATTTGAAAGTTTTCCTGGTTGAATCCAATCCATGGTCCCCACTAGGATATAAAAACACACCCATGCGCACTTCATCGAGTGATGACAGACGCTGTTATGCTGTGATTTGCCTTGGCAGCCACATTCTACTGGTTACAGATTTGAGGTGTTGAAATGAAGAACGGATGAAGCAGTCATGGCTTGTTCTATCCTGCACCACGTCAACGTTTTCTTTTCCCCCCATATTAACACGTCTTAAAAACCAGAAAACATTTTTATTCGAACCAAACACAAGTGTCAAGACTGTATGTTTGTAATAACCTTACTAATAACTAAAGCGTGTAAGGAACGCTGAGCGGACTTACTGCTTGTTGGAGAGGTAAAGCAGGAGGAGAGCCGTACAAACCAGCCAGTGCTGACGCCTGACCCTGTGATAACACACACACACACACACACAGTAATCAGTGTAGGAACAAATGCATTAAGTGGAGTTCAAACGGTTCAGTAAAAATCTACATCTACGTCTTTGGTTTTAAATGCAAAAACATAAAGTCAAACAAATCTTCACCACACACTGTTAACGAATGCCGTATCGAGGCGACCCAGATCACTCCCTACCGAACACGAAGGGCGTTCAAGTCAAACCGGGATTTGTGATGAATGTGATGAGGCTCTTAGCGGAACGTTTTAAAGACGGCCGCATATCCGTGAATGACGATCCGGGGACCTTCCTGGTTTGATCACCGAAACTGAACATTGTGCTGAAAATCACAGGAAGTTATTGCCACATTGCTCGTACAGTCCTGACCTCGCTCCGGGCCATTGAAGGAGTTCCTGGGAGGCCAGCGTTTCAGATGTGAAGCAGCCAATCTGATCACGGCTCTGGCGTACTGAGGAAACTTTCTACCTTGATGGTATTCAAGCGCTAGAGAAACGCTGGGACGAGTGCATTAGTGCAGCAGGGGATTGAATAGAGAAATAACGGCAGATTTTTACCCTCATAACTGTTTTGTTATTCTGCACAATTTGACTCGAACGGTCTTTGTACTTTGCCGTGCATCACTCTCATTAGATCACGGATGAGATCTTGCGATACAGTATAATGCACTGCTTTCTCCTTATTACCGTTATTATTAATAGATTTATGGAATAACACATGTTTTTTTTTCACAGAACACAAAATTATACTTGTAGCTTCAGGGCATAACTTAAAAAAAAAAAAAAAAGGTCAACTTCAGAAACCAACCTTTTGCAGCAGACCAAAAAAAAGTGTTTTTTTTTTATTTATTTTTTTATTCCACATGCCTGTTTGTGTTTTTTTGTTTCTCCGAAGCATGAATTAGACCCCGATGAGTCAAGCGTCACTCTGGGTGATATGTGACTATTCAGAAGAGTCGCCAGGGACAGAGCGTGACCCTACATGCCCTTGGGTAAACTCATCTTCTATTAATGAAGCAGTGCTTCCTGTAAAGTCAAACCAGACCAAATGATTCAGCAGTGACTAACACTCCCGGCCCACTTCCTTCACTAACACACACACATCGCGGTGACTCAGACCAACGATCGGCGTGTTACCTAGCGCATGGACACTCGATAACCTCGTCTGCTAGGGTTCTTTCAGCGTGTTTGTCTACGCCCGAGACTCAAAGGCTACACCGGCGGACGGGAAAAATAAAAAAAATGCATTCTCAATTTTTTTCGGTCCAGAGTAAACAAAAAGTACTTTCATAATCGTAATAAAATTAGAGTAAGACAAATATGACAGTGTCAACTTAACACATTCCATTGATGTGAACTCATGAAGTTATACCAGAGAAATCTGTTTCGCTCTGGGAGGTCATACAAAAAATAAGCTTTAGCGCATAAAAACACGGGGATTTTCCGTCTTGCCCACTCTGAGCGAGTCAGGGCTAAGATGTCGGGGGCTGATCATTAGGGATGTACGATAACAAACTCGTAGTGGTGTCGGTATGATGGAGCTAATTACAATATCATTATCGAGAAGAATGACCGGGCTGGTTAGAGCTCACAGGACGTCTTACTGTAATAACCACTCATTATCGTCGTGGTGAGCAGAGAAGCATCGAGGAATCATCACCGCATTGAACTGATTCAAGACAGACGGGTGAGGTGAGGTGAGGTGAGGTGGTGTTTTTCTCATCTTCAACTGTCAATAGTACTTATTGCTATGGCAACGGAAGTAATATTTAATACTTGATCTGCACAACTGTAAAGAAGTACCAGTAATGCCTTGTTAAGGCAATTCTACTAGGGGCGTTCAAATCAAACTGAGAATAAAAACTCCTTTTATTGGTCTATATAATCCCCTGCAACACTTATCCCAGCGTGTTTCCACCATGACCGGACTGCCTGCTTCGCCTCTGACACGCCGGCCTCCCAGGAACTCCCTTTAATGGCCCAAAACTATGGGGGCGAGGTCAGGAGTGTGTCGGGGGTTGTGGGAATAACTCCCAGCCGAGTTCCTGTATTATTGTGTGTACAGTTCCAACAGGCAGATGCGCCTCTCCCGAAAGATGGTGAGATCTTGGTCAAGATCAGGAATCCTACACATATTGAAGGTTTTACCGCATCCGAGTCTCATCTCGTCTCGTTTCATTCGTTTCAATTCAAGTCAAAAAAGTCCAGGGTTTGTCTTGTAAATACTGTATAGAACACAAATATAAAAAATATTGACATTTCTCCTAAATTGCCTGAAATTATAAAACATCAGATTTTTTCATTGTGTATTTTTATTGCTCCCGCCATAAACTCGTTTATAACTTGCAGGTTTGGCACTGGCTGCTCATTATAAGTCACTTATAAGAAGGGAGGGCTCAGTACTGAGCTACAGCATGTGGTGTGTAGGAAGTGTAAAACCCAAACCCAGCCATGTGATGTGGTCGAAATTCATTGATGAATCAGCTGTTTGTTTAATGATCGGCTATTTATTTACTTAAAACAAAAAAATGGTTAATTACATTTTCCACGTCAGTTTATTTTTCATTTTTCATTGGAGGCGTTTCCACAAATCATGGTGGCAGTGAGGTGACACAGCGGCCTGGTTTGAGACTCGGTATTTATAACACACCCACAGCCACCTATTCACTCGCGCACTCATCCATCCGGACAGCCAATCACACGGCAGCGTTGCGAGTGAATAAATCAAGCAGATCCAGTCGAGAGCTCCAGTTCATGTTCACACTCACTAATCTGTGATCTCAGTGACGGGGCTGTTGGTATCTGAGGCTGATGTGGTCACCAGGAGTGAGTCTAAGATGTACGTTCGGCAGATTTGCAGGACAGTTATCGATGTGAACATGGAAGCGAAGTAATATCTCCTAAGAAAATAACACCTCAGGCAGCTCTGAGAGCAAACGCTGTTCTTCTTTACTCAAACTGGATGCATTTGAGCAAAGTAACCGATATCCAAATTATTCCGTCTTATCCACGCCCTCGCAGTCCTGTAATTAAGGGCTTCTCTTTCTAACCAAAACAATATCGGGTGTCTACAACAATGCCCACGGTATAATAAGCTTATTCCGCTTGTTAATGCTCACCAGTAATGGGTTGTAGGTGGACGGAAGTGAAGCGACTCCACGCGTCCCGGCGGCTGAGGACAGGACAGGCACGGCAGGAGCGAAAATCCCCAGAGCGTTCAGGTTCAACCCGGGGATCAGTGCGGTCTGCAGCTACAGACGCAGAACCAAAAACAGAAGTGAGAATCAGGGAATCTCACAGTGTTAAAACTCACACTTACACACTCGCACTTCTGTAATTATGTGTGCTTGACTTTTTACGACTGTTCATTTCATTTAAGGGTGGCGCGGCGGCGTAGTGGTTAGCACTGGCGCCTTGCACCTTTCGCGCTTGCTGGCTTTCCTTCGGATGCTCCGGTTTCCTCCGACAGTCCAAAAACATGCAGGTTAGACTAACTGGCTAACATTCCCAAATTGCCCACAGTGTGTGAAAGTGTGTGTGTGTGTGTGTGTGTTCCCTGCGACGAATTGACACCTCATCCAGGATGTACCCCGCCTCATGCCCTAAGTCTCCTGGGATATGCTCCAGTCCCCCCCTCCGCGATCCCGTATACAGGATAAATCGGTGTAGACGATGAGCGAGTGAGTAAACCAATCGAGATGTAATGTCCAGTCTACTCCACAAGGTGGTGCAGCTTTACCGCTCTGATTGCCTGTTTTTCTTTCAAGAGCTGGAGGGAGAAAAAAAAGAAGGAAAAAAGAAAAACCTCTGGCTGAATTCAGTTCTGTTAAGGGTAATCCCATTTAGTGGCACAAGCGTAGATTTGAAAAGGCTTTATTTGTTTACACCTCATTTGCAATGCTGCTTTTTAAAAGTCCTTTAAACGCCTCAGTGGCCACGTACAATTGGGACTCGTACTGGTGAGGATAAATAATCTATAAAACATAATTAAAGCGCCGGCACGATTGTGATTGAACGTTTTTGTCAAATTTCTCTCGAATCAGTTTTGCCAGAATGTGGTACATAAAAAATAAATAAATAAATAAATAATCTGAATTTACATTAAATAGCCAAATAAACAGGAAAAATTGCATTATTGTCCTCTTGGTGTGTATAACTGTAAATTTAAATATTGCTGAAATGACACATTCTAGTGCTGCCGCTCAGAAAAAAACACGGATGCGTGCAGCACGTTGACGGGATAATTATTTTTTAAAATTATTACAAAATATTATTAGCATTTTATCTATTTTTTAAACCTTTTTTCTCTGCTACATCATGGGCAAAAAATAAATAAAGCTAAATTATATATTTTTTTTAAAACATCTTAACAACAGGTCCTTATAATAATATATATATAAAATTATAATTATATATATATAATTTCATAATATAACATGAAAAAAAAGCAAATTAAAAAACAAATAAAGAAAAAATATTGAAGAAAGTGAATGAATCACAACACAGATCAGCCATAACATTACGACCACCTGCTCTATCAAAACCTTTTCCTCGATTTGATCCACACAGCGCTATCAGTCAGCGTTAGCCTTAGCTAGCACGACCTTATCGTCGGTTCACTGCTTTTCCCTCCTTTCCGTGCCACAAGAGCTGCGGTTTTGTATTTGCTCCGACCCAGTCGACTAGGCGTTACAATTTGGTCCACTCAAATCCTCAACTTTAAGGACTTGTTTGTTCACTGTAATGAGATATTGTAACTGTCGCTGCGGTGACGAGGGTCAACCTGTGACGTCTAGACGACCATTGGGCGGGTGGTCATAATGTTACGGCTGATCGGTATTGCAAGAATGCGAGAACTCGACAAACGAACAAACAAACAAATATATAACAAGCAATGTTTTACAGCCTGCCATCTGGCAGACAGTTACAAACAGGGGGCTTGTTTAATTATCATAGAGCTGATATGATACTGACAAATTATAATTATTTATTTATTTATGTATGTATTTATTTTAGAAAGTGTTGCATTTTTACATCGATTCATGCCGAACATAAAATTATGTAATAAAATTGCATTTTCCATGATTTATTCTCGCGTTTTTATTTTTATTAGTTATGAAGCAATACTGTATGGCTCGTATTGTGCTACGATGTGCATGACATGTTCTTTGAATGGAGGACATAATGACTAGATTACAGCGGCACCGTGGTGTAGTGGTTAGCCACATCACCTCGTACCTCCAGGGTTTGGGGTTCGAATCTTGCCTCTGGTCTGTTCTCAACTGTGCTTCACATATAGTATTTTGGTTCCCGAATTGTCGGTAGTGTATGATTGTGTGTGTACCCTGAATTAGGCTCCACAGAATAAGCGGTATAAATATAAATATATAACAGATGGATGAATGATGAATCATAATATTTCAAACCTTCTCTCTCACTGTAAATCTTGTTCCTTTTTGAAGCCAAATATCAATTTAATGATTCGATTTACTCGCTCCGATCACGTCTCGGGCGTGCGTGTGAAGGGCTCTAACGCGTGAACGGAGAGCGAGTAAATGTCCGCGGCGCTCTGTGGGATATGCTCACGTTCACGGCCGCCACGTCGTTCTCGTACGCCTCTCTCAGCTTCTTCATGATTTCCACCTCTGCGTTACAGCACTCGTCCACCCCGCCCCGCACTGTGATGGTACGCTCCGGGTTGTAGATGGTCAAATCCTGCAGGCTGCAGTGGGAAGCACGGGTCAATAATTTAGAAAGTAGGCTAAGCAAAGGATCAGACCTACGTACCTCAGTGAACTGCACTGTAGTGTGCAACTAGTGTGAGTGTACTGCAAACATTTTAACCACTTGAGTTTTTTATTATTATTATTATTATTATTATTATTATTTAATGACCTTAGCTTCATTTGAACAGAGTGTGTAGTGTGCACTGGAGTGTGTGACATACGGTGAAATGGTGATCTTGGTCCCAGTGTCCTGCTCGATCTTCTTCAGGTTCCTGCCTTCTTTACCGATCAGCCGTCCTACAAGACTGTTATGGGCCAAAATCTTCAGAGGGACCTCCTCTGCACTGTGTGTGTGTGTGTGTGTGTGTGTGTGTGAGGAAGGGAGAGACATAGAGAGTCAGATTTTAATATTTAATTATGTATATATGCACACATATGCATATGAAGGATTAAAAAAAGAGCTTGTGTGCCAGTTATGTCTGTTTTGGTGATAAAAGATCTAAAAGAATTAAAAGGAGCGAGAGAGAGAGAGAGAGAGAGATACAGACAGATAAGACCGACAGAAAAAAAAATAGAAAGAGAAAGACAGAAACAAAGTGAGAAGAGAAAGTTGGCAGAAAGAGAGAGAGAGAGAGAGAGAGAGAGAGAGAAAGATACTGAGAAAATGAGAGAGAGGGAGAGTGTTATATTTACAGAGCGAGAGCGAGAGAGAGAGAGAGAGAGAGAGAGAGAGACACTGACATACTGTACAAAAATGAGGAGATTAAAAGCCAGAAAAAATGAGAGAAAAATAGAAATAAAGCGAGACAGTGGAAGACATGGCAGAAAAAAAGGGAGGCAAAGAGGAAAAGAGACTGAGAAAAAGAAAGAGAGAGAAAGAGAATGCGATAGAGGAAGAGTGTTACATATACAGAGAGATAGAGACACTGACATACTGTACAAAAATGAGCGCTAAAAAGACAGTAAAAATTAAATAGAGAGACAGAAACAAAGCGAGACAGTGGAAGACATGGCAGCAAGAGAGAGAGAGAATCAGAAAAAGAGAAAGAGCGACAGAGAGAGAATGAGACACCGACATACAAAAATGAGACAGATAAAAAGACAGACCGAAAAGAAAAAAAAAAGATGGAGAAAGACGGGCTTCAAAGTGAGACAGAGAAAGATGGCAGAAAAAGAAACAGAGAGAGAAAGAGAAAAAGATTAAAAGACAGAAAAAATGAGAGAAAGATAGAAATAAAGCGAGACAGTGGAAGACTGAGAGAGAAAGAGAAAAAAGACTGAGAAAAAGAAAGGGAAAGCAAGAGAATGAGAGAGAGGGAGAGTGTTATATACAGAGAGACAGAGAGAGAGACAAACATAAATGAGACAGATAAAAAGACTGAAAAAAATGAGATGAAGAAAGACAGAAACAAAGTGAGACAGAGGAAGAGATGGCAGACAGAGAGAGAGAGAGAGAGAGAGTGAGGAGAGAGAGAGAGAGAGTGAGAAGAGAGAGAGAGAGAGTGAATAATCTCCTTTCAGTAAGTCACTTGTAATCATAAAGGGATTAAGTATGAAGTAATAATTTCATGCATGTCAGGCTGTTTATGTTAAATATGGAGTAAATGATTTCACGTTTTGTTTGTGCGTGTGTGTGTGTGTGTGTGTGTGTGTGTGTGTGTGTGTGTGTGTGTGTGTGTGTGTGCGTGTGTGTGTGCGTGTGCG
>JAQQZT010000010.1:8459282-8492024 GCA_030068275.1 Clarias platycephalus | reverse complement strand
TTACTTTTATCAGAAAGTAACGCTGTAATGTAACTGATTACTTTTTAATGACAGTAATTTTGTAATGTAATTAGTTAAATTACTTTAAAAAGTAACGTCCCCCAACACTGTTAATCAACTATACAAACATGAACAAGGGAAAAAAAAATTATGGGTCACATAGGTAAAGAAATAACACATCAGGTGTTTTTCTGGTCATTTTCGGTTGTTTCTATGACCAATAAAATAAATAATTAATATGATCATTATGAGAACTCTACATTTTTGCGACGTCATTACAATATTCCTGTAGTGGTCAAATTTATACATTATAAAAGTAATGATAACTTTTGTTCTAACTGATGCAGTTTGATGTCTAAAGCACGGTTTACGGCAAGGTTTCCATATAAGCATTTTTTTTATTGTCATTGACATGCTATGCTGTGTTGCTGCTACTTGAGTTTTAAATGTTAATGAGACGTTTTGTATTAAAGGGTTAAAAAGAAAAGTTTTTTGGCTCTCTCAGATCTCAATTTTTCTTCCTCTTGAAATGCTGACAGACAATCAGAGACACCAGTCTGGAAGATTTTGGGACATACGGTATGGTGTCCTCTGTGGAGTTATACTGGGAGAATAACATAGGAGCATAAAGTAGGAGTGGTAGTGGTGATGGTAGTACTTATTATTGTTTTTATTATTGTTCTTGTGTCTGTCCTGGTCTGTATATTCATTTTCGTTTTGTATTCATTACTATACTTATTTCTGCCATTTCCCTGTTCACTATGTTTTTTTCTTTCCTTACTGTATTTTGTTATTATCTTGAACTTATATTGCTTTATTGGACCTTCTCTAACCCTTACAAATATGTAGAATGTGGGGGCTGTCAACTATGGTTATATTTTTATGGTCTTTGCAGTTACTTAGAATTTCGCTGGTAAGGCTATAACCAGTGCTAGATGCTCAAGAGAGGAAGTGCTTATCAGTTTAGGTTTACATGAGCTACATAACTTTTTTTTCCTCTGGAATCAAAAATAATTCATTGTCATGTAAGAACTCTCGTTTGTCAAGCATCGATCAGGCTTGCGTTCCCGGGTTATACTTATGGTGACGTCAATTGTATATTGGATTTATTAGAGATTGGAAGAAAAATTTGATTGAGTTATGTATCATGATTCATTTGTGTGTCAATTCGTGTTTATATACAATTTTCTTTTGCTTTTTTTGCAAAACGCTACTGTTGCTCTGTAATCCAACAGAGCGAACATCTCTTATGTCTCATTACCTCTCCTTTATGGTGTTAAGATGATTTTAACTAGCAGAAGATCGTTGATAAAATAAGCTTGAATTGAAATTAAGAATCAGTGAGCTGCCAAATATTCAGTCATGTTTGCTGGTTAGACAAAATTAAATTACAGTTGTATTTGCGCTAAAGATGGAGGGGAAATCTGATTCAGTGACATATCATCTATCATCATATCAACGTGTCAAAATCTATTCTTATATCGAAAGATATCGAAAGATCTAAAGATATATATTTTTCATTTATGCATGTTTGCGTTTGAGGTGGTTTAATGTTGCATTTCCTCTATAATCCTGCCGGTTGTGTGCTGTAAACCACTTCACAGAATCCTGCATGGTAGGAGTGAATTATTTCCTTAGTTTGTATATAACTTATACAAAACCGTGATTGTAAATCGTGACTTATGGAATCACGACACCTAGGTATAGTAATAATATTGTATTGGCTAGTCCGTGGTGATTCCCATCCCTAGCATACTGTATCTCACTCATTCATCGTCTATAGCGCTTATCCTGTATTCAGGGGGGGACAGAATACCAACCCACTGCAGGACACACACACTACGGGCAATTTGGGAACGCCAATTAGCCTAACCTGCATGTCTTTGTACTGTGGGAGGAAACCGGAGAACCTAGAGGAAACCCACCAAGCTTGGGGAGAACATGCAAACTCCATGCACACAGGGACGGGAATCGAGCCTGGCCGGGAAATGAACCCGGACCCTGGAGGTGCAAGGCGACATCCCAGCATATATACAAAGCATATATATGTTTAAATTGCAAGTTTCGTTTGATATCTTTCCTGTTGGTTTTTTTTTTTTTTTTTTTTTGAATCAATTTCAATTGATTTATTTTGTTCAATATCTTTATTAAAAAAATATTGTGAATATGTGAATGCAACATCCATTCCAGACAACCTCACTATTGAGATCAAGAGAGAGAGAGATAGCGAGCAGATGCTGTTTTTTTTTTTTCTCACTGTAACTAACAAGGCCACTTGATGCTCCAGATCCATTATGAACTATTTCACTGAGACAGAACAGTGATACGAAGGACACTGCTTTACCCTAATGGAATGGGAAAGAAATGTGCCACAGCTCAAAAGTTTATATACTTAGATGAGGACGGAGGGTCGAAATACTCCAAATCAAACAAAATTCTGGCTTTGTTGCAGAGTTTTTTTATTTTTTATTTATTTATTTAAAAATCGAGCTAGCATAGTGTCCTGATTACGCTCTAATTTGTCTATTAACTTTATCGTCCATTAACATTCTACTGCCGTATAAAGCGGCGGCCTACAATCTCTCCTCATTTGCATGTTGAATCTCGTAGCCTTTTGTTAGCGACATTATCATTTGTATGAGCGTCGGTTTGACCAAGGTAACTGTCCTGTTAGCATTAAGTGTCTCTTAAAATCGGGATCGCTCAATTACGAATGTATATATTCTTGGACAGGAGGACATGGGAAAGCATAGTGAATTAGCATTCGGTAAACTGAGAGGTCTATTAGCATTAGCCAGTGTTACGCAGGTGAGACTTGCTAATTGCTATGTCCCTAAATGTGGTGGGGGGGACGAACTAATGGACAAACCGTCACAACAACAACAAAAACCAAAAAGAGAGAGACTTATAAATTGACTACATATTTGCGGTAAAGCTTTGCAAGAGCAAAGAAGAAAAAGCTTTTTTTTCCTTTTTTTTTTTAAGTATGTATGCCTCTGTATCACTACCGTAGTGTAGTACAGTATGACTCATCCATGCTGCATTACACTCTCTCGTTCATTACACATGAGATTTTTTTTTTTTCCTCTCAGTGTGCTCACCAAAAAGAAAAAGAAAAAAGCCTCAATATTTATATAACAAAAAAGTGAGAAGACGTCGCTGGGATGCGTAATACGGTTTAACGCTGACCCGAGATCAGTTTATCAGTTCACGTCGCGCCTAGGACTGATCGCGTCCCCAGTGAGATTTACATCAGACATGATCTCAGATCTGCGTGGAAACAGATAACGCTATTACAGTGAGATATATGCTGACCAAGAGAGTTACACATATTGATTTGGTGCGAGGAGATGGAGGCGGCATCAAAAACAACAAAAAAAACAGGATATACAGAGAGAAAGACTGAAGTAATACGTCACCGGCTTTTTTACTCCAAAACAGTAATTACTGTTAATGCACTGTAATGTTCGCAACTGCACAGCGGGGCTTATCTCTGCTGTTTTTAGAAATATTTTACAACAACATCCAGGCCTCCTTCAGTTCTTCAGTGCTGAGCATTTTCTATAAATTGGAAAACAGCCAGAAAAAAAAGAAAAAAAAGATAAATAAAGGTTTTAGCCCCAAAAATTTTTTTTCCTGTCGATAATATATTTTGACATCCCGGCTTTGTGAAAACAAATACATTTTACCGAAACGACATGGAATTAATGTTTTATTTAACTTCTTTTTTTTTTTAACAGGTCACAAAGACGTGAATTAAATGTGATTTCCTCACACACCCTGAATGTCATGCTTTGATCAAGTTGTAGCAGAGCTACAGTACATGGCAGATTGTTGTCGGAGATAATTCTGCAATGCTCGTGGACATCTTCGCGTCGTCGGAGAACAGAGAAGCGTGCTCATTACGTGCTCTGTTAAATGCTTAACGGACTGTTAAAGGGCCGTTATTAACGAGACATTTAGCTGATCTAATCATAACTGAAGATTATGCCACAGGATAACACTATGATGCGACTCAAGTGCGTACTGTACTGTAGGTTGTGAGTGACTTCACATTAACTTAACACTGCCGGGTGAACTGAACACTTATAAACAGGAGTAAACAGGAGCTTGGGCATCCGAAGCTCACCCATGGGGGACGGGGGACGAAACGCCAGCCCGTCTAGTCCGATCCCACAGTAAAGCTGAAGGTAGAGATTGGGTGGAAAATACAAATCAATTTGGCACCTAGGTATTGTAATAACTGGCACCTGGTTATGGTGGTGGCGGTCTTTCGGCTGCTCCCCGCAAGGGGTCGCCAAACAAACTTGGCAGGGTTTTTTCTTTTTTTTTTAACGCCGAATGCACTTCTTGACGCAACCCTCCCATTTTACCCGGGCTTGGGACCGGCACTGTATCCACTGGCTGGGAATCAAACCCAGGCCTTTCACATGGCAGGTGAAACACCTACCACTGAGCCACCAGTGGCACCTACAGTAGTTATGGTAATAATCTCATATCGGTGGTCCCAGATGAGTCCCATCCCTAAAGAACACCCAGGGCACCACAGCTCGCTGGACACGGGGGTCAGTAGGCAAAGAGCGTAAAGCCACCGACGTGGCCTCCTAACTCCCAAGATCCCAATCCAACCGAGCACCCATGTGGCGCGTCGGACAAACCCAACCCAACCACCCTGGATTGCCAGACACCATCCTATTACGTATCAAAATAAAAAAAATACAGAAGCAACATATTCTCACCACCTACTTACTGTAAACCACCACCCTTTACAACCATGGGAAGCAGAAAAGCCTGAAGACCAGATTGGTCTTCAATTGTTCAGCTTGGGTGACGCTGTACCCTACTGGAGACTCAAATTCCTGTTGCTTAGAACCCAATGTTCAACTCTTCTGCTATTGTATCCCATCGGCTTAAAGATTTGAAGTGTTAAGATGCTTTACTGCTCACCAGGGTTGTAAAGAGTGGGTTTTTTTTTTTTTTTTTTTTGAGCTACAGTACTATAGCCTTCCTGTCAGCTCGAACTATCCTGGCCAGCCTCCTCTGACCGCTCTCATCAACAAGGCATTCGAACCCACAGAACTACCGCTCTCTCTGTTTCCTTTTTGCACCATTCTTTTTAAAAAGCCCAAGAGAAAAATTGCAGTAGTTTCTGAAACACTAACACCAACAACATCATCAAAAAAAAAAAAAAAAAAAATCTGGAACAAGCAACCATGCCACAAAGTAACCGAGATCCAATTTTTCCCTTTTCTGATGATTGATGTGAATATTAACAGCAGTTCTTGAACCTTGCTTTCATTGCATCGCACTGCTGCGACACGACTGGCTGGCATGAATGTGCCTAATAAAGTGGCCTAGCATGCACTGTAGCATTTCGCTATGGTTAGTTGAATACATAATGCCTCTTAATGCGGATATGAGTGGAGGTACTCGTATTGTATTAACTGCTAATGACTTTGTTTAGAGTGGCACTTGATTCGTTTGTTTTCAGTATTAAATCCGAGCAGATCCTCGAGCTCTTCAAGAGACAAGGATGCCAGGAAATGATCAGCCTAACAACCTTGATTTTATAATTTATGGTCCAATGTAGAAACAGTACTGTGCAAAAGTCTCGACACCCCTGGGTTCATCAAATGAAATTCAATTTATTTGAATGATGTGGATTAAATTAAAGAAACAGGAACAGATGTTTTACTGCATCAGGTCATCCATGTAACAACCTC
Source organism: Clarias platycephalus (assembly GCA_030068275.1). Taxonomy (NCBI): domain Eukaryota; kingdom Metazoa; phylum Chordata; class Actinopteri; order Siluriformes; family Clariidae; genus Clarias; species Clarias platycephalus. Next base: position 8,486,301 of record JAQQZT010000010.1, on the reverse strand, counting down.
AGCAGCAACCTCGTTTCCCCTCTCGTCTGTTCCAATCATTCAGCATTCAGCATCACCGGTACATTACTCACCACCAGACTGATCATCTGTCATCAACTGCACCTGTTACACACTGGTTCATTCCTTAAGTTAGATGTTTTTTTCTAACGCCTGAATGATTTATAGGTCACTGTGTGGCTTAAAAAAATTAATAAATAAAAACCGGCTCAGGTACAAGAACTGGACTGAAAATTAGAGACCTTCAAGATCCTCAAGACATTTTTCATTAAAAATACAAGTATGTCTGGCTCTTAGGAAGCAAAATATGATGGGGAAAAAAATGATATTTCGCTCTAAATTATATCCGCATCTACAGTACCATATGGTACGAACTGAAAAAAAAAAATACTGATCAGTTCAATTAGTATCTAGTAATGATAATTTACACAACAGTTTCTGATCAATCAAATTAAAACCCTAACAAGCACTGTATAAAGCTGTACGATGATAAATACTTCAAATTCAATAAAAAAACAGTTAAACAAACACGACGCTTTCCTTTAAAGACACTTCCTTCAGCGCTTGCACAGACGAAATCGGATCAAAAATACCCCTCTGTATCAAGACCTGAGAGTCGGGTACCTGTTCTACGCTGCGGCTTGATGCAGACCAGATGCACCTTCGCACAGTTTAGTAAATTCCTGCTGTAAGCAGACTGTAAGCTACAGCTCCCATTCGTCATCCATGCCAAACTGAGATCAGTCCGGTAGCGCAGGGGATCAGAAACTGAACCCGATCCGACCACGCCTTCACAACTACCGGAACAACCAGTCGAGCATGAGACACAGAGAGATAGAGAGAGAATGGGGAGACTAAAAGGAGAAAAGCAGGAGGTAAATTCCACAGGGTTGTAGCTTTAACGGTGGCTATTCTGAAGACGGAGCCACGTGGTTCTTCCCTTAATCTGGCAGGGATTGGGATTATAAGCCGCAGTCAGCGCTCTTATCGAGCGCCCTCATTGTACGGCGTTGCGCAGAAAAGCGGTGGAAGCAGCTAAAGTTCAGAAATACTGTTATTGAGCAATGAATGTAGTGGAACAAAATAGAAACGATCGATGCCATATCTCTTCTAGCTGCCGTTACAACTCACAGGCAGTTCACAGTTCAAAGCCACTGACAGTTATTATTATAAAATATTACGACACAGTAATTTGCATTGATAAGGCTTGGGTTCATGGGTGTATTCGGCATCTGTATATTGTACATTCAACTTTATCTTCTATACATGTAATAAAAGTGTATAACGTTGGCGTGTCTGAAGATATTCGCGAATAAATAATCAAGAAATCAATTAACAATAATCAACACATCAAGATGGTTTTGGGGATTTTTGTAGAATTTTAATGCTGTCACAGGTGTGTTTGTCCGAGCTTAAGGTGACACATAGGCTTTGTTTCATCGCAATCAGCTCACCAGATATGCTAATTTGAAATGGAAATAGAAAGCGCCCTTTTTGTTGAAAAATCATCCTTGAAAAAAATCTATAGTTCATCTCAAAAATTCAGCAGATGTACATTTTTTTAATCCGCACTTATGAGTGTGAAACTGACACCTTCATTTATCGCTTTTTAATTTTAGATACTTATGAGGCCACTTCTTATTACATTATTTTCATTATATTATTTCAGTACAATATTTTCAACAATATAGGATAGGATATCCTTACATGTTTATCTAAAAATATTATAAAAACATTCACAAATTTAAAGTATGAATATAAAGTATGCCCAGCGTAGTACATTTCCATGTGAAGCTAGTAGTCAATCTGGAAACACAACTATCCTACTCTACATGCTGCTTTCCGATTATAAAGAAATGAAAATAAACTTCGGGTGATTAAAATAGTCTTGAATCACTGCTGGAAAATCACCTACTGTATTCTGTATTATTCTGCTAATGTTCCTTTTTTTCCGGCTACTAAAATGTAAGTGGAGATCCGTTTTAGTCACTCATCGGGCATTAACTGCAATATTTAATCAGCTCAGCTTGCTAGCGGCTATCCAACAATCGCTGACACACACCACCACGGCCATTCAAAATACAAGAGATCTTTCTAAGTAACATTTAATATTTGTAGAAGTTTCTGGACATCCTTTTTACTCCTGAAAAGAGCTGTGGATGACTGCAAACTACATGGACCATGTTGTATGAAGTAAATATAGACTTCATATATATATATTATAGAATGTGTATACAATTTGTAAATTTCTTAAAAATCTTTTTTTTTTCATTGCGTCGCTGTATGAATTTTTCTAATAAAGTGAGCAGTGAGTTTATATTAATATGACTGTATTCTTTAATATTATCTATACAGGTAATATAATTTCTAATTATCAAATTATTAATAATAATTTCTAATTATCTAATTATCTCATAGATAATCATGATCGGATCAAATGATAATTTTTTTGATTAATAAAAGAAGAAATATTATGTGCCTGAATCATAATCAGTATTTACTAAGCATTAGGGCTGGACAGATCATGTGTGTGTAATTAGCTCAATTGTTAAACAATTGTACCTGTGTTTAATATGAATCCTGATAATATCAACCCACAGTAATATGAACCACAATAAATATATTGAATATAGTTGTGGAAATAGTGTAGTAGCACTAGTAGTAGAAATAGTAGCAGTAATAATAATAATAGTAGTAGTAATAATAATAATAATTAATATAAGTAGAAGAAGAAGAAGTGGTCGGTGAAAGATTATATGTTCAGCAGTTTATTGTATCAAAACAACCTTATTGTTTTTACTTATGTCTTTCATAAAAATTCAGACTTGTGCACAACTTTAAACATATGAATATATGTTTACACTGTACATATCTAACTATTTATTACATTGGACTGCTGGTCCCTTGAGCAACGGCCTCAACCCCGTCTGCTCCAGGGGCACCGTATCGTGCCAAGGAAATAATTTCACTGTGCAGTAATGTACAGTATATGCAACCTTTAATAAAGGCGTAACGAACACGCCGAACTTCATGTCCTTACACGCCGGCACAAATAATCACCAAACACAACGACACACTTTATACACTGATACCAAATGCAGAACGGTGGAGTGTTATACACTGTGTTATTACAGCAGATGTGTCGTGGCATATATGAATCGGCTTTCCACTGACTAATATAATAACTTATGGCTTATAATATTATAATGATTTTGTGTATTGTGTGTATTGTGTATTTTTTAAATGACTAATGATCATATCTGTCATTTGTTTTAATTGAATGAGAATTCAATTCTCATGTTAGAATGTGGATTGCAGGTTTATATTAAAATGTTTTATTTTAAATTTGAACAAGATCCGATTTCAATGAACAACAACAACAGCAAAAGAAGGTTTTGTTTGAAAAGATGTACGAAAATTTTCTTGTATATTTTATAATATTTTTAAATTATAGTAGAAAGATCGAATGTAATAATTAATTTAATAGAAACTATTTTTGGCACCTTTATCTTTTACTTTCTGAAATTTTGTTTCATTCATAAAACAGCAGATTTGCAAAATCCTAATGGCACAAATATCATTTAAGTCTCACTATTCGGGATTAATCCTAAATAAGAACTCATAGTAGACGGCTGTCCTTAGGTGCTCTCTCTCCCTCATGAGTGTAAACACTGCTTTAAAAAAATGTTATGATAAATACTATGCTATATGATGAAACCCAATTATAGATATTTGCCCTTTTTTTATTTTCGCACTTGTACTACAACTATAATGTACTAAAGTTTAGCAAGTCTGCTTCCATTATATATAAATTAATTTGTAAATATCTGCCTCAGAGAACATCTAGTTCATACACAGGCACACACAGTGGTGGTGTGGTTTAGGACAGAGTGTGACTTCCTGTTGTTTATGAAAAAAAAAAAAAGAGAGAAGAAAAAGAAGAAAAAAAAAAACCCTATGAGCCGAACTTCACAGTGTAACCGAACACCGGAACATTATGGGGGCGGCCATGTTGGATAACTGGAATCACTTTTTCCCCTCGGCGCGATTTGTTGTCATTCTGTCTTCTTTTTGTCTTCTTTTTGGAAAAACATGATATCGATGATAAATATAGTTCTGCTTTGAATCTAAATGTCCTGGGCCTGTTTTTTTTTTTTTTTAAAGTATTTATTTTAAAATGAGATTGTGTAGCTTAAGGTTATTCAGAGCGTGGAAATGAATATTTGGACACTCAGGTGGAAAAATACAGATGTCTAAACTGGAAATGTTCATGTGTTTTCTCTCATTTAATTATTTTTATATTTGGAAAAGATAAAACTATTGCTTTGAAAAAAAAAATGGAAAAATTGATTCTGGTTGGTGGAAGGGTGTTGATCATTTTTTCTCCTGGCTTTTCAGGCTTTTCGAGAAAATGAAAAAGAAACAAAAAGAGGATGATGAAGGAATGACTGTTTATAGCTGTACTGACACAAGTGATAACAGGAACTAACTTGCTCCATGGGCTTTCCCCGACATTACCTGCAATTATAAACAGATTTGAAAAGAAAAAGAAAGAAAAAGAAAAAAAAGACTCATCCTTTTCGTTCTAACAATTCTTGAAAAGCAAAATCCATTAAAAAACTAATTGTGGCACTTCAGGATGTCCTGCTGTGAGAAAACTGTTGTTCACACCATCTCATTGTTGATTATTTTCCCATAACGGTGCATCATGAAAGGTGTGAACACACACAGACTCTTTCAGCTGCACTACAACATTTTTGACACAATTATACAGATTTTAATTATTTAACTGTTCACACTTATGCTACGTTGAGCACGCTTTAGTGTGTGTGTGTGTGTGTGTTCTATTATTGTCATATATCAGAGGCTCATTTACCCAGCTGGCCAAAGAGAGTTGACATTTTAAAAAAGGCGTAAACTGAAACGCTCTCACACACTCACACCCACAGCCACACACACACACACACACACACGCAACCACACACATACATGCGCAACCACACACACGATCTTGATTAATCTTGATTCTCAGCTGACAACCTCAGGATGAGGAGCACCACCCAGGATTAGTGTCCTTAATCCACTGATACCTCACAGCTTTGGCTGAAACTTACACTCCTTCACTTTCTGACCATCGCCTTCTCTTTTTATTTTCCTCCTGCAGAACTCTGACCGGTTGTTGTCAGTGTTTGGCCGCACACTACACAATAGCGACCAGGGAACGGCCCCAAATTACCGTAGTAACTCTATAATCTTGCGAATCCTTTGGATAATTAAATAAAATGATTGAAAAGGTCATATTATCATCCACTCATTTTTGTGCAAATCTTATATTCTTCACATGCGATATAAATATAATTATTTACAGGGCTGCATGTTAATCAGTATTAATTTATAATTAACCAGTGGCGGCTGGTGCAATTAGAGCTCAGTCTCAAATCACATGCTTTTCAAAAATTTACGTGCCTACATAGACGCTCGTTTGTCCGGCACCTCGCGTACACGAACACAAACGAACGTGATACAGTTTAGTTTTTTTTTTATTGTAAATAAATTGTGTTAAGAGATACAGCGGAATATTGTGACTTTATCTCATTATTAAAATAAATAATTATTATGTTAAATAATTACATGTTAAAATAGCATTCTTCTCTGCCTAACTTTAAGGGGGCGGCGCCCCAGCGCCCCTTATTGACCGGCCGCCAAATATATATTTTTTTCCACTCAAAGCTTAAAATCCAAATGTTTCTGCTTCTTAATCAGGTTAATTTTTCAGATTGTAAATATAACACACTTTAAAGAAAACAAACAGCCAGCTCATGATTTCCTGCAGCAGAGTCTCAAGACCATTACACCTAATATTATCCATCATTTATTTAATCGGGGAAACCAGAATTAAATCGCACGCCGTTTTCCTCAACTCTCAACTCGCAGTACTACTGAGAAACTCCACAATCCACAGAACGACCAAGCAAACCGCCTCTACATCTCTATTTACAGCTCCTCAAAGGAACACAGGGTTTATTAGGAGCTGCGGTACACCTGCTCGTTCGTGCAATTATCCAATCAGCCAATCGTGAAGCGGCGGCACAACGCAAGACACACAACGTCAAGAGCTTCAGTTAATCTTTACAACAAACAGCAGAATCGGTGGAACAAAAAACTGAAAAAGAAAAAAAAAAAACATTTGGATCTCAGTGACTGGCCTGCTTGTGAAACTGCTGATCTCCTGGCATTTTCACACACACACACACACACACACACACACACACAACACTCTCTGGAATTGGTGGAAAAAAAAAAAAAACATCCATTGTGCAGCAGTTCTGCAGGCAGAAACGCCTTGTTGATGAGAGAGGTGAGGGAAGAATGTTCAACTGGTCCGAGCAGAGCTGACAGGACGACTACAGTAATGCAAAGAACATGTGCACTGTACAGTACGAGTGGAAATACATCTCAGAACGCACAAGTCTGAGACGCACGCGATGCAAAACAAGACCACGGCGCAGGAAGTGCGCCACGAGGCGAGCCAGGTGGAAACTGGAAAAAAGGCCGTTCATGTTTTATGCTGTACATCATTTACGATGGTAGAAATGTGCGCTTATTCTATTCATCACTCACTACACTCGTATGATTTGTGTCAATGGGGCGTCAATGCTGTTCTCGTTGAACCGAGGCCCCATGATTCATCAGCCTTGTTTTATCATTCATATAAAAATACATTTTTAAAAAGCATTAAAAATGAACCATTTTTCTTGCACATAATTTTATGTGTCTATAACCAAACACTTTCGGTTCTCCGAAAAATAATAGTCTATTGTGTATGTGTGTGTGTGTGTGTGTGTGTGTGTGTGTGTGTGTGTGTGTCGGAAAGAGACTCAGCTCTACCCTCAACACCAGACACATTCTAAACGTACTATAAAAAAAAAATCTTTAATTTAATTTTCACAGCTCGGTTCTCTGAGACCTAAACCGGAGTTATGTATGAATGATTGTACGGAGTGTCTTGAGCGCAGCATCCGTACTAAATGGAAATTATTAGTGAACGTATCATGACGTATCAAGCTGATGGATCCATGTTTTTTAAATGGGCTGAACAGAAAACATTCAGCTTTGATCTGTATGTTACGTTTATATTGTAATATTTAGGCTTCACTTATGAGATTTTTTTTTTCTTCCTCACTGTCGGGTTTTTAATTCCACCTGGGGCCGACCAATCAGCAGCGGCCCCCCGCCTTTCCTTTCTTTCTCACACACTCCTCTTCACTATTTTCTTTGCCTTTTTCTCTTTACATTCTATCTTTTTTTTTTTTTTCCTCGTCTCAGCCCGAGCCATGCCGGCGTAAAAAAAAGAATCTAATATGTTTTAATGCTTACATAAATTCTAACTGGCTCAGCATGCACCTCCAGTCCCTGAAACCTGTTCATCAGCGACGACGTTCCCTGTCTCATCTCTCATCTTCTTTCTTTCCGGACCTCAATTTCACATACGAGCGCCGTCACCTCTTACAGTTTCCCTGCCGTGTATTCGTAGGGTTACACGTTCCACGGATACTGTACCTGCCACTCGCAAAAACACTACACACCTATACACACACACATCGCAGCATCGGGCATCGGCTAAGGGGTTACCATAGCAACCGCAGAGCCCTCCTTAAGCCAATGGCTTCGGGGTATAAAGCCAGTATAGGACTATAGGAGCATTGTGCTGGTGGAATTGTACATCAACATGCACGGTGAAGTGACCGCCGAGCCTCTTCTTACTCTGCCTTCCCAATCCTGTTAATAGCAATATAACAAATTAAGAAATTTAAGTAGGCTGATGACTCAGTTAACTAAGTGAGAAATAAAACATATAGTTGCTGTTACAGGAAATTCTTTAGTGGTGGATTGTTTTCCTACAACCGCATGCACCGATTCCTCTTATACCACACTGACTTCCAAGTAAAATTTTTGTTGTTGTTACTGTTGTTTAATGGTAATTCATACCTGTTTCTAGCTCTGTTTAATGTTGTGAGACGGCTCTGAGCTCTTGAGAAGCCGAAGCCGCAAAAGCTGCGATTCTCAAAAAACTTTTCCCTGTGATGGAAAAATGACTCACTTTTACACCGTCCATAAATGTTGAATAAATGTTTTCTAACTCGAAAATCTCATGTCTTATATGTTCCTCTTTATTAAAAGACAACGTTGTCTTTGATCGTCCCGAGCGTCTGCTGTACGAGTCCCTATGAACGAGGTAAAAAAGGAAATTAATCAACACCTTAGCGTTAACGAACTTGGCATAGTATACACATCCTATAACTACAACAGCGCTGATGGTCTTTGATTTTCGGCTCCACGGCTCCAGTGCAGTGTATTTAAAGAATAAAAAATTAAATACCACGTTTTTTATTTTTATAAGTACAAGGTTTACACTCAGGGGAAAAAAAAAAAAAGCTCATTAAACTGAATGTTTGCTGGCACACGTTCAGGAAAACGGTGCGCCTATAAGTTTTTATGTGCGTTTGTCCACGTCGTCGTGCGACAGGTGGCTGCTATAGTATCGTTCGGGTCATTTAAGGCAAATGATTCATGGCGGAAATGTGGAGGCTTTAAAGCGGAGACAACTGCACATGGCATTCAGCCTTGACCGTGAGTGAGTAAAGGAGATATGCAGGAGGAAGGAGCGCTGCTAGTGCCACTGCTGCTGCTGCTGCTGCTTTATATGGCACACGACCACGTGAAGATGGAGAGCGGAGCCATAAATACGGTGAAACATACTACGACCGCAACTGTACGTAAAAACAATATAATATCAGTACTGCAATTAAAATCCAATAAAATAATATGAGAGCACTCTGGGTGTCACTGAAATTACATTTAAACAGTATGGCTTGTTGATGCTTTGTCTTAGGTAGACGGTAAATTAGTTTATTATAAAACCAGCAGCGCCCTCTGCTGCCTAGGAGGTGAAGCGCATCTACAATGAAACCACTAACCTGCCACAAACACGCACCTTTTTTTTCCTTTAGAAGGACAGAACTCGAACGGACAGAACGCTTTAACTTCCTATAATCGGCGGCATTGTCGCTCACAGCATGATCAGTAAACACGGCAGCACTTGTTAACTTTATACCGTACAGACACGATTATTTAGATCAACAATCAACATAAAGACATGTCGATTGAGTAAACATTAAAAAGCATAGCTGGCTTGCTTGATGATGCTAAGATGAGAAGGAAAATGCTTTCTAACACTTTGTGGGTCGGAAATGATGCGATTCCGAGTCCTGAGTCAAGTGCAGTATCGTCTTTCAGGCCAGAAAACATGAATGGAAGATTGAGCTGGAGAAATTCACCTCAGAGTGAAAGAGAGAGAGAGAGACTGACTATAGAGCGTTCCACGTTAGTTTGGAGGGAATTACGGTCGTACGTAAAGAATAAAACACACTGTATGGTGATATTATTGGAAACAACAAGGCTGGGGGGGGGGAGGATTAAAGAATAATCAATAAGTTATTTATTTATTTTATCAGTTTAATGTTAAAGGTCATCTATGAGCCCAGCCACACATATCACTTACATTAGATCAGATATAAATTTAAACAGTAATTCCCTCAAATACACTGAAATTTCTCTCTTTCTCTTTCACACAGGTATTTAAAAGCGAACGCATTCAACCCCAAGAAACCGAACAAGCACAGCTGTCCTATTGTGCACCATACACACACACACACACACACACACAGATCCACTCGTTTCACACTCGGCACTAACCTGTTATCAGTCGACACACATTTGTTGACGGCACACTGGAACACACAGCTGAAAACACGGTGTAGCAGGGATCTACCCCCTGTTAAAGGACTACACCGTCCTAATCTCCATCTCGGGCAGAACGAGTGTGAGCGTCACGGATGACGGTGACGATGTGTTTATCTGTACTGAGAAGAGGACAGAGTCACAGGTCCAAAACCTTTTTTTTTTTTTTTTAACGCAGGATGTGCTTTCTGTAGCCTGAGGTGTTGAATTTATTTCATGATTATGAGTTAATTGTTTGTGGCGTAGAAATACATAACGGGATTGATAAAAAATTTTTCATTGCAGTAGTTGATAAAACTTTGAAATGAAAGTTTTACATATTCAACTAATTTTTATATTAAAAAGGCATCCATTATACTGTTATCGCACACATACGATTATTTTTGTTATTATTATTATTTTTTTTTTTCATCGCAGGGAAACATATTAACACTTCTGCCTGCACTAATCACACACACACACGTTACAGATGCAGTGGATAGACGTCTGGTTGAAAAATATTCGTGTCCACCTTTAAGCTTATGTTGTTCAACGATTTAGCTTAGGGTCTGAGATTGATCCCTATGTGTGTGTGTGTGTGTGTGTGTGTGTGAAGCACGCATCTGCTGTTCTCCCTGGCAGTTCCTCATACACCATGTGCTCAGTGATAGAATTCCAACGAATCAGATGACACGAGATGACGGAACCAGGATCTCATTCACACCATCAGTCTGATATAGCTGCATCTGGGTACGCACACACACACACACACACACGACTGACCTGCGTCCATCCTAGCGTTAATCACCTTCCTTTCAGAAAGACATAAAAAGCCTCATATCGAAAAATACCGCGTCCTGATGTTCACATCTGCGCGGACCCAACGAGCTATTTTTTTCATGATGTTAAATAAATAAATCCTGAAAAAAATATATTTTTTTATAATAAGGAACTGACTAGGCTTAAGAAACAATTCTGGTTAAAGTACAAAAAGCTTTGAAGGAACCGGTGAGGATGAAGCTTGGGTGAGAGAGAGAGAGAGAGAGAGAGAGAGAGAGAGAGAGAGAGAGAGTCCATCGCCATGGCAGCAATTCAATCAGCTAGGGCTATTTACATGAGAGACATAAAAATAAATAAATAAAAATACACACATGCGAACAAAGAGCGACAGGTTCTTTTAAAGATAACCGGCGTAGAAGCTGCTAAATTTCATACAGAAAGACGAGCAAAGGGTTTGAAATGAACTTGATGGGAATTAATGTGAAACCTGTAACGCCATGAGTCTCATTAAAACCATGGCAACACACCTTTCTTTTTTCCAAATAATAATTTTAAAAATAACAATGTTTCTTTTGTTCTTTCGTTAATGCTGTATTGTTGTGACGAAAAGAAATAAAGCTTTCTTTCAGTTTTTTTTTTTTTTAAAGTAAAAAAAGCAGTCAGAGGATCGATCTGTCACCTTGAGCATCAGCCTTGTCTGGAACAATAACTCTGTGCTGTGTCTACAGTAGGAGCTAAATGACGTGATTTTTTTTCTTCTTCTTTTACCTAAAAAGCCGAGAGTAAACTTTTGTTGCTGCAGGTAATTTATAATAAAACCTAGGAATAAAATACGTATTCTGTACATATGGCTAAAATGAAGCACTGGATATTAAACCGCTATTGAAACGATTATACTTCAACAATTTTTTTGGTCCGTGAATACACTCGCTTTTGTCCTTCGTGTCGCTTGCATACTGTCAGCGGACTCCGCTCTGTGTGTGTGTGTGTGTGTGTGTGTGGTAGAAGATTGCAGTTATTATTCATTATAAATGTAATAATTTATCAATCGCTGGATTTTTTTTTTTTTATTATAATTTTTTATTATATCATTTTACAATAGCATGAAACCACTCAAGGCCATTGATTTTATAACAGATGATAAGGAGGATCATATTCGCAACACGATTTCTTTTTCTTTCTTTCTGGATGTCATATTAGTTCGTTTCCTAAACTGAATGTTTATCTTGTTCTGTATGTGTGTAATCGAGACATTTTCTCAGTCCATATAAAATCAAGCATCCTCCACTGACGTCCGTGAAGCCGTCAGAGATCCTGCTGTGTTATCATCACTGAGCGATGAAGAACTTAAAGTACGGATGTATGCGTATTGTACGGTGTTGTGACGGTTTCTGAAAGCGAGACGTTTCACTTTCTGAGGCTGGGCCGCGCCGTCCACGTGGTCGGGAGCCGACTCGGCTCTGGAACCGGTGCGATCGGGCACGGGCGGGTTTTTTTAAGAAGGCACCAGCGTGGTGTCGGTGGGACAGCGAAGAGAGCAAGCGACGGGCTCTGGGTGCGCACCACACACCACGTGCCATCTGGCAACCCGCTGTCAGAGTAAACGGCACAGTCAGACGGAGTTGAGCTGCTTGGACCGGATCCACCGAACACAGCGGCACAGTGTGGCTCATGTCTCTCTCTCTCTTTCTCTCGTTCTGTAAAACAGCTTACTCTCTCTCTCTACCAAGCGGACTGTTTCTTAACACAGCTTATCAACTGCCGCTGCCCCTGTCGATCTCTCTCTCTCTCTCTCTCTCCAAATCTGACTTCCATATAATAGTGTCTCTGCTGTCTCCTTCTCTCTTTTTTTTTATTGATCTCTTTATACTATCAGCATCTCTTCCGCTCCGTTTCTCTCTTCCTTTCGCATTCTCTTTTTCTCTTTCGTTCCCTCTCTTTCTCTCCTCTCCCAGTCGAGGATGTGAAGTAAAACTGATCTCTAAAACCATCAAAAACTAAAATCTTCTTAACAAAACACAACCCCCACCCCACACACATACCATTTTTCCTAGTGCGTGAAAATAAATAAATAAATAAAAAAGCGTGAGGGACAAAGCTTGAGTCAGTCAGCGGCGTGATGATTTTATAGCAAAGAGTCGAAATTTTAAAATAGTCCAGATTGAGAGAGAGCGGCACGCCAGGCTGCTGCTGTGAAAGAAGGAAGAGGAGGAACTACTGATAATAAACAGCAACGGCACTGTCACATTAGTCTTCTCTTCAAATTATACTTGCCATTTAAGATGGAAACAATGTTGTATTTAAGAGGATGAGATGTGTTTTTAGCGTTTATCTAAGATAGCGCTATAGGTCGCTTGTTTCAACGGTAAACTAGCCAGGTGTGGTGGATTTACCCGAAATTGGCTACGCTTTTTTTGTCTGCCAGAAAACAAACCACTTTTTTTTATGGCACCAAATACATATTGATGAATAAAAATAAACTGCAATCAGATATCTGAGCACCCAGAGAATCCGAGAGGCCACGTGTCTGAACGGACACGATGCCCGGGTAATGACGAGCTTAACGATTCTGTCACCCGCTCTGGTTTAAACTCCAATTTCAGATTTCGGTCCTCTGCGTTACACTGCTGCGGTTAAATCAAACCAGAGAGCAAATCTAATTACTAAAGCATAGCAATTGACTAAATAGATGTATTCAATTCAGCTGAGTGTACAAGGCTAATAGAATGCAAATCAATAAATAAAAACATAACCAAAAAAATTAATAAATCGGATACACAGCCTACAAGAACGAAACAGAGTGATGTGAACGATTAAACCGTACTTTTTTTCATTTATAGGCTCATTCATAAAGAAACAAACGAAACAATCACTAATCCTGATTTAGGATTAGGTTGAAAAAACATTTTGAGATGAATGCTATAATATAATAAACTATATCTATATAATAAAATGCTTAACATACACCATAATAAACAGCTCTGCTTAAATACAAAAATCTCCCTCTAACCTTTTTAATTACCCAACTAGCACCATTTTTTGTAAATGATTAACGCAGCAACAATTGAATAACCACAGGATTATTTCCCTGTTTCAGTGAAAGGAGCACGATAAATTCTTTAAAAATTTATTTGGAGGTTTGTTTTAACCGCATTTATTTGTCCTTGTAAAGCAACATAGAGCAATTACTCTCTTTGAGTGTAACCTTGAAAATAAAAAACAACTGATATACTGCCAGTGTAAACAAGTCCTGAGCTGAGCGAGCAACCTTCTGACTCGGAGTAAATGAACTTTTTGACATAATCTTAAGAGTTTCTGCGGAGATCCAAACACAGCAGGTGGTGAACTAATGCTACGGTTAGATAAGTGTTAAATGCTAAATCAGTGATCGCTGTCGTCTGCTTGGTATTTTTTATGAATCACTAAAATCTGTCTGTAATTAAAATAAATTAAATGCTATTTATCTATGTTACAGAAACGCTAAAATCGATCAATGACCAAAGGTTTAGGCGACAATTGTTTTTTGTATATAATTCTTAAAAATGATAGATATCTGTATTATTATATTATTACTATATTATTTTTATAATTATATCTGGGAATCTGTTTTTTTTTTGTAACCTATTTATAAAAACTTTTATATTACAGAAAAAATATATATCCACAATATTGACCTTTTAAAAAATGAAAACACTTTCAACGATGACATCATGGATCTCCCATGAATTTAATGATATTCTACTAATTATTATTAACATTGGGATTAAAATTTAGTGCTTACTATTTTTAGATAAAACATCTGCTCCAGCTTTATATAGCGCTGAATACAAGATTTTTAATAAATCCTGAATAGATAATACAGATTTATAAGCTTTAAAGATGGCGTTACGTTTGCACCGATATTTCACATCATAAGCGAAAATATATATATGATAAGATAAATCTTTATTAATATTTTACGTATTTTAATAGAGATTTACCTTATCTCATCGCTTATTTAACATCAGCGTGTACAACACACAGGACTGAGTAATATCATTTAATCTGACTTGATTTTCAGAAACCTTTAGGTTTAGGGTTGAAATGCTGTGTGTTTATCTTTGATAAGGAATTAATTAATATAAAACTTTGTATTGACGTGCTTTCTGTGGGGAAACACAAAGCAACGCGGAGACAAACTGATGATTATAATTTATACACATTTCCTTACATTTATCAAATTTATATATAAAGCTACTTTGCGACACTGAGTATTATTAAAATCGCTACTGAATTTGTGTTTAATAATCAGTTAAGCTAATAAGCTAATAGTCTGTGGAAATAAACGTTACGTACGCGGCGTATTCTTTTTCCTTAGCTGACGTAAGCGACATACACATGACGGTTAAATACGTTAAGAACGCCGTTGCCTACACAACATGGATTCTCCGCTGTTTTTTTTTTTTTTCTCTTCCTATGCGTCGCCTCCCTCCGCTCTCCACAAGGCTATAGGCCTGCTCTCTCTCTCTCTCTCTCTCTCTCTCTTTATATGATAAACCATTCCTGACAGTTTACTCTAGCCTACACTGCAATTAAGGACGTATATTGCAAACAACGTTTGTTTGTTTTTTCCTCTCTCTCTCTCTCTCTCTCGACGTGTAATCTAACTCCATGAATTTACCTTCCTTCCTTCATAATGCTAGCTTTTCCGAGAACTGATTTGGCTCTGCTTCAGGAAGTTCTCGGCTTGGGCCTTAATGATTTTCGTCTGACTACACCAGAAAATGGCAACCCTTTCCCTGTCTGTCTTTCAACAGTCAGTCATATTTGCGTCCCCGTCTCCAATTACGACACACTAATACGAGAAAAAGAAACGGCGCAGTAAAAAAAATGTAGGCCTTAAGGTACGGCCACACAGGCACTCAATTTTTAAAACCCTTGGAATACTAAACAGTACGCAGCCTATAGCAACTCCGCTAGCCACAGGTACTATTTTCTGACACGCTTTTTAGTAGGCTAGTGTGCTGGGCGGTTTTGGACGTCGCCATGGCAATCCCAACGTTCTGTTTTCCTACGGCTTTTTCCATAGGCCGGGCGGGCGCGCGAGGAATGTAAAGGTTGTCACGTGGTACAGTTCAGGCCGCAGTGTGTGTGCGCGTGCGTGTTTTAGTTTTGTCTTTAATACGCAGGAAGGCCAAAATTAGAATTGCGCTTTTTAGGAATTTTTGCACACAGTTCTGACCGCGGAGACGTGTCAATTATTTTGATACAACGTTTCAAACGTTCAAACAAACAAACAAAAAAAGGCCTGGAGCTGAGCGAGGCGGCTTTGTTCTTCAGCCTCAACCATGTATAAGGAAAAATCGAGAATACTACTTCAAAAAAAATCGAATGATTATTTTTTCCCTAAAAGCATCAGTGACTGACTGGCTTCCATCTAACCCCACCTCACCCAAGCAAGCCAGTTGTATGTGTGTGTAGATTGTAGTGAAAGATGGCTACTTCCACAGGAAGTGTTACTAAGTACTAGTGTTAGTGTGATTTCCAAACCATAAACAATGTAACCCAGGTTACGAACCCAGGTTATAAAGCTGCATAAGCTAGTCGGTTATGTAGAAAGGTAACCAATTTTGCCAAGCCCTGATTTTTTTTGTTTTGCTTTTTTTTAAACCACATGCATGAAAAAGCAACATCGTAAACAACATTTTTCCCCGTTACATAATGGGAGCATTTTGGACAAACAAGAACGAGCAGGCATACTCGTGCACACACAATAAAAAAAAATAAACGAGCACATAATTATAAAGTGATTGAGAAATCTTCATATCTGCATGAATATGCATTTACCTTAATTTTTTGGGAACGGAATAATCAACCTCGATCACCTTTCCGTGCAACTCGGCTTTCCCTGGGAGAGAGAAAATAAAAAGACATGCTATAATAAAGCAATTTAATAAAATACACAGACAGAGTTTGGTTTATGCACTGTAGTTTAATTTGACATTAACTAGCCTGTAAATACGTACATATCTATCTATCTATCTATCTAACTATATAACTGTGGGTATTGGATCAATTCTGGTGTTTATAAGGTTGGGCAACATTAAGAGGTAATAATGATTGAAATCCTATAACTAGTGCTGTTTGGAGGAAATGAGACGCCAGGATAAAGCTATTAAAAAAAGAAATAAAAAAAATCACAAAAGAGAAGTGGGCCACGCTTTGCTTCTCCTAGGCGTCAATTCACTGGTTCAGAAGAAAGCATGAAGTACATTCAAGTTAGCTTATTAGCTTTTAAATAGCTTTACATTGTAAACAGGATTTTTTTTTTTTTAAGTTTTTTTTTTTGTTGTTAATAATGAGCTTGTGTGTGTGTTTTGAACATAAGTGCAATAGTGCACAGGGTTGACTGAGATGGGCCTACAGCAGGCAGCACGCCGCTCAGTCTGACACTCGCCCTCGCCGCTGCGCCCCTCATAAAAACCCTCTCTCTCTCACCGTCCGCTTCTCGCCTCTTTCCGGCACTTGGGCAGCACCGAGGGCCAGGCCACCTCGTAGAAACCTAGCTGGGCGTTAGGGCTACGGGTCCGTACCGAGGCTGGGGGGTTTCCCCCTGCCAGGTCGCTGTAGAAAATTCGCGACAAAAAATGACCGAAAAAATAGCGATGCCATGCATGCACGCGGCGCGCGAGCACTTCAGGGGAAGACTCGGACTAGCCCAAGAGGAGCGCGTGAAGGAAAGAACAAAAACAACAAAGACACCAACAAAACAAAAACAACAACAACAACTGTAAACAGGGCACGGGAGTCCTGTCATGCAGTCAAGCCTGGGTGTCAATCCTGAGACAATTGAAGTGTGTACATTAGGTCAGATTTTCTGACCAGATATGTATGTGCGCGCAGGACCAATGCATGTGTGTGTAGTCTCTCTCTCTTTATATATATATATTTATGCGTGTGTATATATGTAGATAAACATGCATATACATATATTTATATATATATAGGTGTATGTGTTTGGGTGTTTATCCTATGTTTTCTTCATGAGGTTACATTAAATTATTTAATTTTTTAAAATAATAATAAAGACAAGGTATTCATTCACGTGCCACCTTTATTAAATAATAAACAGCCTAAAACAAACAAGCAAGCAAGCAAACAAACAGTTAACGGCATACCTGACAGCGTTTCAATGGCTTTAATGGCCCACTTCTGGTCAGGGAAATCAACGAAAGCGTAACCGGACTTGAGTAAGACGGTGCGGTCGGTGACGGGAAGCTCGCGCTCGCAGAACAGCCGCTTCAGGTCGTCCACTGTGACCGAGGGACTCAGGTTCCCCACGTACAGTTTATTCATGATCCAAACTCGGAGCGGAGATGAACAAGCAGCGGCGGCAACAAGAACACCAACACCACCACCAACAACAACACCAATAACAACAACAACAACAACGGCAAGAAGAGAAAAGGAAAGGAAGAAAGAAAGGAAAACACTCACGCACGCGCGCACTCACTCACGCGCTCTCTCGCTCGCTCACTCACTCACTCGGTTGCAAACGCACGCACTCACGCACGCACACACACGCGCGCGCGCGCACGGTGTAGAAGAAATCCAGAGAATGAAATGAGAATGATCAGGATCAATGGAGAGAGTCGGTAGGACTCCCGGCATTTACTCCTCTCCCTGACCAGCTAAATCACTTGACTAAAAAGGTTTTTTTTTTTTTTTTTTTTTTAAAGAAAATTTCCCAACGTCACACCGGATAAGCACCGCCTATTGGATAAAAAGCTCGCGCGCTGAGAATCAGATGCCTTTCTCTCTGTTCCACTCATTCAATTATGACCCGAGCATGCAACCAGAGCAGGAAGAAGATCAGTGCTGTGTGCTCATGGACACACCTCCACCACACCTGGATCACACCTGGATACTGGAGCAAAGCTTTTAAAAAAAATGAATAAACAAACAAAACAAAACAAAAACACTACACGTTGCATAGACATAACCAACTGAAATAAAACAATAGTTTCTCTAGGTTGGGCTAAAAACAACAGCAGTACCACACACCCATACAGTCATCATCCAAAAAAAAAAAAAAAAAACATAAAAGAAAAAATAAAACAACCCTTGCACATTCATTCTGGAAGTGAATGTCATTTTTAAATACCCACATCAGCTTTGCTGTCAGGATGGGCTGTGATTTATTTTTTTTATATTTTTTTTTGGAAAGTGCATCAGTGTAATACATTGTATCACGTAGTTCGAATGCGTAATGCGTTCTGGGTAGTGTAGGAAGAAGGAAGCACTGTTTACTCCACTGCATGATACAGTATATGCGGATCTGCCTATTTACCTAAACTAATCCCAGTCTTTAGTACAGTAGTACATGCAGGCTGCTTGAGAAAGATGAGTCTGGCCTATAGTGAAGGAAGAAGAACATGGACACACCTTGGTTACAGGAAAAGAAGCCAATGATACAAAAAAACAAACATCCAAAATATTTACATATTTACATGCATCTCTATGTTAGACTCACTAGGTCACGCTAGATCTTTTTTTTCCTCATAAATGACAGTATGTTGTGTTTTACATTTTAACATTTAATACAACTGTCAGTATGGAATGTAGCTATTGTTCATTACTGGTCTTTCTAGTTGAATCTGGAGAGAACTAACAATACTTAGACAAACAATATGCGATGAAATATTTAGTGACATTTGTAGAAAAAATAAATACACAAAGCATAAATAACTGCAAAATCTCACACACAAATTTCTATACACGAAGACACAAATGATCCACAATCTGGTTATATTAAAACTTCCGTTGGCCGCTCTGTTTCATCAGTGCTTTCTGTTCAAGGCTACTGTCTCCCCAGTCACTGCTGTGCAGGTGTGAACATGTTATCAGTTCATTTGTCACTGTGGTAAAAACAAAAAAGGACGCCCCATTTGTGATTTGTATGAAATCAAAGTATGCAGTGATTTATTTTTGTGGTGCAAGAGTGTACCTGTTGCCGTTATTTAATCAAAGACTTTGTGCGCAGTGTGGAGGTAGTACTTTGCCACAAAGACATGTGTATGAATGAATAGAGAAGTTAGCCATCAAGGAGCCACCACTTCCACGGCTGATGACAAGAATTTGCGCACATCGTCAAAACTCTGCATTAAAAGCATCCATTGGATTTTCAGCTGTTTGGTAGCCTGAAAACAGCTCTAAGAGGTCGAGATTCCACTTCAGATGAAATGAAGACAGTGCACAATTTATGCCTCGCAGGTCAGCCTAAAACATTGACAGATTGACCAAATGGATTGAAAAGCAGGGAGATTATGTTTAATTATGTATGCCTTTTCTAAAGGTTGTTAATAATAAAAATTTGATCAGTGCAGATAATTTTATGACTCACCCTTGTGTGTAGTTTTACCAGTCATCACTTTTATTGTGGCATTGCAAAGACCTACTGATAGAATAATTTGCTCAGCCCTAATAATTTCATGACTAAACTACTGATTTATATTAGATCTCATTGTGGAGGCTAAGAGGCTCTGAAACTACAATATATTTATAATGCACTTTATATTTGAAGCAAATCTCAAAGTGCAACAATCAAGGCAAGAGGACGAGACCATTGTAAAATACTGTTTATTTCTTGAATAGTGACAACATTGGATTCCCCAGCTGATCCAATTAAAGGATTTTGACCGGGACACGCTGGTATATTGCAACATAACACACTCTCAAGCTAAACATCAAATGAAGCCTGTAGCCAATCTAACAAGAAAATGCACAGCTCATCATAAACAATGACTATTAAATGAAACATGCATGGCATTTAAAAAAAAAAAAAAAAAAACCCAAACACACCAAAAACATAAAACTTTCCCCACATTTCCCCATTATTCTTCATTCACGAGCACAATCCTCTCCATCGATTAGACACTCCGGCTTCCTCAGTAGCGCCCTATTTAAAAAAAAATAAAATAAAAAATAAAAAAGACAGATGTTAACATTAGATTAAAAAACCCAGGACAAGCTCCAGGAGTTTGTGAGGAATATGTACACATTAGTGATGCACGGGTCGTCTGGTAACCCGCGCACCCCGCGGGTAAAGAAATTGTCGCTTTATTTGCGGGGCGGGTCATTAGAAACTAAAGTAAATAAAATAAAATAAAAATCCATGTATGTTGCGTGCAATTCCGCTGCCAGTCACAACAAAAACAAAGAAATAAAAGTGAAGATGGAAGACGAGGTGCGGAAGAAATTGAGGTCGGGAATTTACAGCATTTAATGGTCGCGGGTGTGGGTTGTAAAAATAGATACAGTGGTGCGGGGCGGGCCAAATAATTTCTTAAAAGCGGGCACCACTAGTACACATCTACAGGATCAAAAATTCAGGACTAGACGACTCACCGATGGCTATTTGCTCTAGAATATTCAGTGCATTCTTTCCTATGCTCGCTTCTGCCAAATTATGGGGTCACACAAATTGTGTCGTATAAATATAAATACATTTCTTCACACACAGGTTGTACATACGTGGAGAGTAGGATCGTGAACGGGACCGGGATCTGTATCCTCCACGACTGTAGTAGGGTGAAGGAGACCTGCGCCTACATGAATATGATTTAAGTTTAGAGGTCAGCATAGGATTAGACCTACACCAATCAAAATATGCATCACAAATCAAACAATAAGACATTTAATCAAATCTGTTCAAGAGCACACACACTATTTGATAAACCAACGCAATATTTTTAAAAGCATGCGAGCGCTGATCAAGTACTTGATCACTAAGCTATATTAATATAGTCAATAGCCTACAGGTACACTCACTGACCTGTAGGATTTGTAGTATTCCCGATCGTCGTAGCGGTCATACCCTCGATCATAGCCACGGTCATAGCCGCGATCATAATAGTCTCTGGAACGGCTGGAGGATGTACTGGGTCTTCTTTCACCACCACCTCCTCCTCCACCACCGCCACCACCTCCTCCTCCACCACCACCACCACCACCACTGTTCGCACATGAAGAAAGCAAAAATTTATTTAGTTTTTAATACGAACTGCATTAAGCGAGCCCTGAGCAACAGTAGAGAGAACGAATCCCTTTGTCGACAACTAGACTTGAAGAGGTGGCCGCAGTAGACCGTGTATATGCAAGAGAACCCATTTTCTTACTCCCAAGTGGACAGAGGACCAAGTACATTTGAATAGTATTACATCTTCGGTTGCATTTATTCCATCTGAAAATTCTGGCCACCAGTGCTTAGTCAAGTTAAGATACTACACACAGGTGAAAGCCCCACGAGCGAATTAGTCTCAAAGAGACTGCAGACACACGTGCATACAGTAGTCTCGAATCACTGCGAGTACAAAATCAGCCTCAAAAGTCTTCCGCGATAAAAAGCGAGCACCTGCCTCAAAACTCGCCATCATTAAAAGCTGCTCGACATGCATGCTTGGTCAAGTTGAGTTGAATCCACTTCTTAGATTGGTCTCCACCACAAACATCAATAAGATCAATCAATAGAAATAAAAACTCAGCAAGAATCAAGTCTGAGATACTGGAATAATAACAGACATCAGTCAGCATGACAATGTCCTAGATTATTTTCTATTACTTTATTTTTTTTATTTTATTTTAATTATGATCATATTGGTTATAAAAATAAATGAATAAATAAATAAAAAGGTACACAAATTATCGTGATACCTCACAAAAATGTGTAAAGAAATTCTGCTATACTTACACCAATACTGGCAGATTAATATTCCAGATTTAATCAGGTAATGGTATTATTAACCATACTAAATCCCCTTTTTGAGAAGTCAACATTAACTTTATTCAACTGTACTCTTTTAGTGTAAAGCACTACATTACTATTTAAAAGCACTCCATATAGCAGAACAGTACCAATAGGCTCATGGAGATGTCCGTGCTCCAGACAATAAAGCAAAACTGTTCCATTAAAAATAGAGTTGATGTCACTACTGCTGCAGAAATCGGCTCTCGTGACACAGTTAAACAGAATATCCTGTCCTAGATCAGTGTGAAGCGTGTGGATGAGACACTCACTAGGTGGGCCGGCCCATGTATATGCCAGGTGTAGGGGTGTGTGGTCTCTTTGTGATGGAAAAGTCCACTCTTATACGCCGGCCATCCAACTCCATGCCATTAGCCTGCTCTTTAGCCTGAAAACGTTTCAGACAGACATGGTGAAAAAATAAATAAATAAAACGCGTAACAGTAGCTTATAGAAATGTTATAAAAATAAATGAGAGCAAAAGCTGCCCCTCTCAAAAGCAGTCTATAGAAACAAACCTCCTTGGAGTCCTCTCTGTTCTCGAAGTAGACAAAGGCGAAGCCACGTGAGCGGCGAGACTGCTGGTCGTAGACGATGGTGACGCTGGCAAGAGGGCCGTATTTAGAGAACACTTCTCTCAGGTCTCGCTCGGTGGTGTACAGGCTCAGACCGAACACACCCAGGCAACAGTTGGGTTCAGGGTTTGCCTACGAGTCGAAGACAAAGACAAAGAAGCACTGGAACGTTATTACCACACCAACAGCATTTAATTCAAGATAAACAGCACACTTTTATACAGGTCTATTCTAACTTTTTTTTTTTTTTATAACTTATATCCACATGCTGTTATTTCAAATCACTGAACGCTTCTGGCCAGGACAAGGTTTTAATCTTTAAATCACTTATTTGTTAAAAGTAGCAGGGCTATCCACCACTCCACCCAAATCTCAGATGCTTAAATCTTTAATTTTAGAGTACATAAATAAATATTACTTTTATGGAGCCAGAGTGAGAGAGTTGAGGACGTGTGGTATGATCTGTGTCTCGTGCAAACGCAGAGCTCAATGAGCTTTGTACCCGGTTGCCGACGTGCCGCCTGCGATTGGACATAGGCGAGTGGCTGCGGCTGCGACGGTACTCGCGGCTGTATGACCGACTGCGTGAGTGGCGCCTTCGAGAACGTGAACGGGAGTGATGACGACGAGAGCTCCGATGGGAACGGGACCTGTTTGTGGAAAGGAGGTGAAGAGAAGGATGGGGGAGAAAAAAAAAAGAAAAAAAAACCCACAAAAAAAACAAACAAAAAAAAAAAAAAACCCACCAGGTTGCAGTTCAGATTAAATTTAAATTGTATAAACAATCACAACTGTGTACGTTTTACATCTTGCATACATTTTCATTAGGTGAAAAAGAAGGATCCTCACCTAGACCTCGACTTTGACCTGGACCTGGAGCGGGACTTGGACCTGGAGCGGGAGCGGTGGGAGCCATCCTTAGACCTTCCCGGAGAGTTGCTGTTCGACTTCACAGAGCCTCTGGGACTCACACTCCGAGAGCGGGACTCCTGCATGAACCCAAACAAAATGAGCACAGCGGAAACAGCGCCAGAACCTACCATGCATCAAGTCATGACCCCAGACCTCTTATTGGCTAATCATGTTGACAATCAGACTTGTTAAAGCTGGAGTCGGGTTTAAAACCATTGCATCATGAAGGATTTTTTTTTCTCTTTAACAAAACACTGACTAACATTAGAATATCGTTTACAAAGGCGTTGTCTTTATGACAGAAAGAGTAGCATGCAAACTTTAATGAACGAGAGTTATTCAGACAAAAACAGACTAATGCACGTTACTTAGCCCTCTTTCATCTTATCCACTCGAACACTTCTGAGATTAACTTCATAACTTCAACAAATTCTGTTCTTCTTTCTTCTGTTTCTTATTCTGACTTCAGTACTTCATCTTGAACCATTCATTGCTTCCAATGTGACAACACTCTACATGAAGGGAACTTCTTAGAACTTCGGGCCACACAGAATTAGCATGCACTCGTAAAATTCAGCCTCATTTAAACAACATTCGACTTCAGCCACCTTTTTCATTCTTCCCATCTTAACCTTAATAGGAAAAACAAGAAAAAGGTAAAGTCCATGTAGTAGGCATGTGGGTGAAAAATGTAACATTAGTTTAAATAAAATATGGAAATAAATAAATAAAGGTCCACTGAGAGATGTTGATATAGGCCAAACAATGTTTTTACGAATTAAATGTACTACATAAAAATAAATCACATTAAACGAGTGACTTTTCTTAAACAGGGCAAGTTTTAATTTAGCCCAGGTTTTGTATTGAAGGACCAAATTCACAACTGATTAAGGGAAAAATCCACCATAAACATTAACCTTGTGCACTTGTTAAAGAAACTATCGATTATCTGCTCATTTGCTGACATTTACATTATAATCCTTTATTCACTATAAATTTCAATCCACTAAATAAAGATAACTTTTGTTTGAAATATACCAAGGTTACTTTGCTATTAGTTTTACCTGCTTGGATCAGTCACATACAGGATTAACAATATCCCCAAGTGAGAGACACTGCAGCACAACCCTTAAACTTCAGTGCAATAGCGAAAAACACAAAATGTGCCCCAGAGTTGTTGAAAAACATTTGAATACAATCTCACGTACTGTGGTTCAGGGTGGAGTTTTCCTTTAAACAGGAGACAAACTTAAAGTGTCCACCATTTTGGGCTGGACAGACTAGCAAAAATAAGCACTGCTACCTTTAAGAATTGTCATTAATGCAGTTCAGTTTATTTATAAACGAACACTGGAATAAAATCACACTTTCCTTCGAGGCATTGATGGAAAATTTCAAATGACCTTAAATCTAAAACCGTACATTTACGAAATAAAAACAAGTAAAAAAAAAAAACGATTTAAATACATTCAAATCCTTTTTTAATCCGGATTAAATTAACCTTTAAATGGCGCGAGCACGTGGTGTTCATAATTCATATTTGTTGGCTCATAACTGACCGTCACATTAACAAGAATAATCAAATAACACTTAAATAATGCATAAACCTAACTTTTTAAAATCAATATTATTTCGTGTTAAATCTGCGCCGCTGCCGTAAATTGAAGAAGCAAAGCCGAATACCAAACAGCGACCGGCTCCCTAGACAGGAACCCTACACAGAGCGTGAAATAATCTAGTCCACGCCTTATCTAGCGCACTACGTCACGGCTGACTTGGAAATTGGGACTTGAGTCAGCGACACCTACAGGCCTTCAGCGCGCTTCACGCCTCAGAATAAAGACCTAAGCTAAACTAGGCTAAGCTAAGAAGCTACACCGATAGGCCTCGACGCGGTCGTGGATATAAAAATATGTTAAGAAGCACAGAAACAAGCAAACCTTAGCTACAACAAACACCAATAAATATATTTTTGTACAATCGTACAATCCTTACTCTGTGCGCGGCCATTCACTGTAGCTAAAGAGCTTGCTTGATAAACCCTATAACAACGAATTCCGTTTGTTAGCTAGCAACCTCGCGCTTACCAAACTGTGAAACATATTTAACGTTGTATTCCTGAATACGTTGTTTAAAATACACAATACGTACTTTTACCACAAACTCCTTCTCGTTGTCGCTCATGGCGGATCTGTGTATCTGTGACCGAACTAACAAAAAGAAAATATATAATATAAACGCCTCGAGCTACAAACCGAACGACCTGCTAACCGTAAGATGAAGCTCCGCCTGTTGCGCGCGCGCGCGCACAATATTGCGTCAGAGCTTTGTACAGGGTGAGCCAATCAGAGCAAGGGCGGTTTTATCCGAAGGGCGCGGTGGAGGAGGAGGAGGAGGAGGAAGAAGAAGAGGAGAGACGTAATGGCGGGTTTTGTGATTTACGGTGCCATCTACTGGTCAGGTGTAATTATATACACAAAAAAAATAATAAAATTACACAAAGATAACCCGAGTAAATACAAAATGCATTTTTTTTTTTAATGGTGATTTCATTTATTATGTTAAAAAAAGATGTTCAAACCTACCTGGCCCTATGTGAAGTAATTGCACTCCCCTTGCCAAACGGAGAGTTTTGGACAGAGTTACATTTCATATGCCACTTCCAGGCCTCATTACTACCAGACATGTTGAATCAAAATTCACTTAAAAAAGATCCTGTCTGGAACACACTAAAACATAAAAAAAATTAAATAAAACACAATCTAAAGAAATAAAAGCTGCGAAACAAAGTGATTGACATGTATCAGCCTGGAAAGGGTTTCAAAGTCATTCCAAAGGCGAACCACAGTGAGAGCCATTATCCTCAAATGGAGAAAACTCAGAACAGTAGTGAACCTTCCCAGGAGTGGTCACCTACCAAAATTTCTTCAAGAGAATAAAACAATACAGAACAACATCTAAAGAACTGCCTGCTTGCCTCAATTAAGATAAATTTTTTTCTACATCTTTGGGACAGTTCCAATGGCGAAGTCACTGCTGACCAAAAAAGAACCCCAAAGCGCATTGGCCAAAAAACACCCCTATGTTATAACATTTTAGGGCAAATATTCTGTAGAGGGCGGCACGGTGGTGTAGTGGTTAGCACTGTCGCCTTGCACCTTCAGGGTCCGGGTTCGATTCCCGGCCAGGCTCG
>JAQQZT010000010.1:8426243-8444318 GCA_030068275.1 Clarias platycephalus | reverse complement strand
TGCAATTCCGCTGCCAGTCACAACAAAAACAAAGAAATAAAAGTGAAGATGGAAGACGAGGTGCGGGAGAAATTGAGTTCGGGAATTTACATAATTTAATGGTCGCGGGAGCGGGGCGGGTTGTTAAAATAGATACAGTGGTGCGGGCTGGGGCGGGCCAAATAATTTCATAAAAGCGGGACCAGCGGGTTGGAAAAATACCTGACCCGCGCATCACTAGCACACAAGGCCCATAAGACAATGAGTCGAAGGCTACCTAACTGTTTTTAAAACTTTCCATATCCCAGTTAGATTGAGCACCCATGGGATACACTGGACGCTGCAACCCACAGTACCCAGTGCACCTGGTGCCAGACACCACAGCATACCTCCAGAAGCCATATGGAGACATGCCCCAAGGGGGCAAAGCTGCCCCGTGGGACATGAGGAACCCAAAATGTTAAGGGTTTTAATGTTATGGCTGACCAGTGTATGTCTACAGTAGTCAAAGATTAATGAAAATAATGTAATTAATGTAACAAAAATATTTATATCCTATAATCATGCACCTAATTGTGTCCAAATTTATGAATTACCACACTTATGTGGTACCTCCCTATGAGGTTTAAATAGCTCGTGTATTCCCATTACACATAAATTTAATAAAACTTGCAAAACTCAATCATTTCATATCCACATTCATATTAAGGAAGGTAAGTAAAATATTAAAAATGAAGAAAGCAAGCCAACATAAATTTATGAATCAGGACAAATAAATTAAATTCGGTATCCCGCTCTAAAAAAGGACGCAATACTACAATGATGTGTGTATATTAGCTACGTTTGCTACGGCTTACAGTATATCCCATGCACTGAAGTTACTCATCAGTTATGTCTCAAGCTGTAAAGTGTCATTAACTCCCTAGTGTGTTGTTGCATGACTTCTTTTAACACAATATATGTGGGCTGCGCTACTTCTTTTATTGTAAAGGGCTCAGAAGTCTAAGGCTTCCCATAATAAGTCAAAGACAGATATAATTATCACAAAATGAATGCACACTTTCTACAGTCTGAGCCTTTTTCTTTCAGTGAACTGCCGTATATAACATGTGGCTTCTATTTATGTTTGTCCTACTTTAGCTGAAACTATGAGTCAAAAAAGGGGTCAAAAGTCCTACATGATAAAAATCTCACTGTCTCACAATCTCAAGTGAGTGATTTAACTTAACTTAACATCTAAGTGAGATCTTACATTTTAGAGAATGTGATTTGAGGTTTGGCCAAAACTGGCAAGAGGAACCACTATATAAGTAAATTTATATATTGCTCATAGTATAAAAAATAAAAACATCAGCAAACCAAAACAAATCATGAATGACTGTTCATATAAAACTTGAATTATGATCAAATGATGTTCCCTTATTTAATAGTCACACAATTATCTACTCTTGTGGTTTTCAACAGATCATACATCTTCAACATCAAATTTGCTTACTTGGATAAAATTCACATAGAAACAGTTAGACAAAGCACTGCACATTGCAGCAGATTTATCAGATGTGAGATTAACTACTGGATAAGATATTTCATCATGAGTAACTTTGCCAGCATCCACAACTGCAACATATGCACATGTAGTCAGGAAGTTACACGCTTCCTTTTGGTTTGATAGAAGGTGAAAAGTAAAAGCATGCAATATTACAGCATCTTACAATCACGCAAAACAAATTCTTGTACAACAAATTTATATACGGTACATTTGCTACTAGCTAAAAGTACCTGTTGTTGATGGGAAAGGAGTTGGTAGAAAAAGTTAAAAGGTTAACGCTAGTACTCAAGTAATATTATTATTATTTCATGTTGAAATACGCGTACGTTTGCCTCTCTCTCTGTACGGCAGAACTCTTTGCCTATGATTTTTTTTTTTTTTTTAAGTTTAAGTATCCTACGCTTTGTTTACGCCAAGTTGTACTTTTTTCCATCAGCAGCCAAATATATACCCAGTTCGGTAATCAGAAAGTGAATCACAGATATGAAATTGAAAAAAGCAGATCGGATAAAGATTACGTTTTGTGTTAAAACTCCAGCGTGTTAAATTTCACTTATACCACTTTACCGCTGGCATTTCAGAAGATATGAACTAATCCCAGTTTAGCTTTGCTATTTAATATCTATTGCTGCAGGTGTTTGTTTACACTGAGCAAATAGCTTATTAGTTGCTTATTTTAAAGCAGATTCTTAAAGCCAGCACATAACTGTTCATAACTTCTTTTCTACTTAACCTTTTGATTTCACTTATGGTGCAGGTTTAACTTCAGGCAAATATCCAAGTACTGCAAAAGTTTCACTAAATACTCTCCAGCCAGTTTTACATGATGCTGTGACAAAAATCTGATATACACTACCGTTCAAAAGTTATTTTTTTTTGTTGGCATTAACATGTGACCTAATCTTCATCAAGGGTATTGACAAATGTAATGTGCCTAAAATAACAACACAAAACAAATTCTGATATTTCATATCTATCATGTCAACACACTCATTCAAAAAGTAAGTGAACCCTTTGAAAAAATATCGAACTACAAAACTTCAGGCATGTAGCATGTAGCATGTTCCTTTTAGTAAGTTAAGGCTTCCTTTGTGGTGTCCTGCCATGGACATAGCCTACGTCAATGTTTATTGTAATGTAGACTCATGAACACAGATGTTAGCCAGTTCCAATTATGCCTTCAAATCCTTGCCTGTCACTCTGAGTTGTGTCTTTACCACGTTGATGAGTCTTTGTTGTGTTCTTCGGGCCACTTGTGGACAAAAAATTCAGAACATCTAGAAGTCTTTCATTTGTCTTACACCAACAATATTTTATTAATAAAAGAATGACACTGACATGTCATGTTATTTATGTAATTCTTTTTCTCATTTATATTTAAGTTTAATGTTTTTTGAAAGAAAGTGTACCCTATGATTGGGTAAAAATTTATAACACGTGAAAAAAAAACTTCTGACAGGCAGTGTCAGTTCCTTACAGCCATGACACTACCATGATTATACCCTGGTACCATCGTCCGGTTGAACGGTTCTGCGAAGACTTCTGCGAAGACTTCTGCGAAGACTGGCTACTAGAGCATTAGCGAGGTCAGGCACTGATTTCGGGGTGCAGTAAGAGTTCCAGTTCTTCCCAAATGTGCTGGTGGGGTTGAGACACAGGGCTCTGAGCAGGACATTCAAGATCTTACACTCCATGTCTTGCATAGTGCACATGGGCATTGTCAGGCTGGAAAGATGTGGGGCTTTTAATTCGTCACACTTAACTGATTGAGATAAGTGATTATCTCTTAACTGATTGTCACACTTAACTGATTGAGACCAATGGCGGCAAACAACTGCAGATCAAGTGTTTGTGATAACTGGAAATACACTTTTATTTGCAGAATTGTTTCAATTCAGCTGCATTAGAGGGTTTTTGACTGTTTAAGAATCTCAAAAAATTTTCACGGCATTGTAATGTATAATGCTACAGCATACAAAGACCTTCAACATGCACTACTGCTCAAAAGTTTGGGATCACTTGCAAAGGAAACTTTGAACTGCGACTTTGCACATTATTCTGCACATTGTCTTGCCCATAACTGGACATGGTTTTTACATTCCACTTCAACTCTTCTTTATTTTATTATTTTCTTTTTTATTATTATTTGTACATAATGTTAATTTTTAATTCTTTTTATTACTAAATCATTTGTATAAATAATTCTCTCATTTCATACTTTATATTCATATTGGAGAAAACTACTTTTTTCCCCCTTTCTTTTTACATTTTTTTTAGGTCATCAGCAGTCGTACAGTATAAGCTTTTCACTTCATATCATCCTGTGTATGACTGTGTATGTGACAAATACAATTTGAAATTTCTCAATTTTTGTTTAGTCATTTATTTTCCACATTCTGGGGATTTCAAAACTGTCAAATAACACGTAGGTCATTATGTAACAACAACAACAACAACAATCAGTTGTTATTTTAAGAATAGTTCTTGCAAGAACAGTATTGTCAAGTGCATGTGCAAAACCCATCAAGCACCAGGATGAAACTGGCTACCAAAAGTTCATTTAAAGTTACCAGCCTCAGAAACCACCAATTAACAAACAGAACCTCAGCTTAGAGCTGTTATGGAGGCTTTACAAAATCATGAGTAGTAGATACGTCTCAACATTAACTGCTCAAAAGAGATTATTGCATATTTTGGATGCCTTCAGCAATGTTTTGTAGAAAGAATGAATAATCAGGAACGACTATGGAGTTGGAATGTGATCCCAGACTTTTGAGCGGTAGTGTAATTGCCACTTTGTAGTATTGGTTTAGGGAGAGAACCGCATATGAGTGCGATGGTCAACTGCTCACAATTTTTTTAACCATCACCTGTAATGCAGAATGCATAAAGTCCCTGACCTGTGGTCGCGTCACTGTAACACCCCTAATGCGGCCTCAGCTGGAGATGTTTCATATTAGCAGAACTAAACCTACATTACCAAGGTAACATTATACAGTAACTACAGTATAACTATGAAACCATGTTCTTTTTTTATGGCTTAGGGCTTTTGTCCATTCTCTGGAAGTCCACATCGTGTTGTTAGTTGGACACATGGCTATTAAGTATGTGTACAGAATCAGTGTTACTTTGTTTTCGTTAATATGAAGGTGAACTTTCTGTTCATGTGTGGTCAACTTGGAATTTCCCCCTGTGGTTAAGAGCTGGTAGACTGATACAGAGAGAAACGAGGACAAACTGAAACATGAAGCAACTCCACTTGAGCGGTTATGTTCCTGTGCAATGTGTGTGTGTGTGTTTTTGTGCATCTGAGTGCCAGTAAATTAACTAAAGGGCATACTAAGTCAGCAAAACATATGCACGCACGCGCACATTTACATGATTCTACACTGCTGTGATATGATTCTTCACCGCTGCGATATGATAATGACATGAATGAGAAGGTGTGTATAATAAAATGCTTCGTGAGTGAATCTTTTTTTTGTCCCTGTTAGTAAAATGACCATGATAGATGTAAATTTAAGTAATACATCAGGGGATTGTAGGCAGTACCTGCTGTGGTGGTGGCTGCTGGGCGTTTCTTCTGAGTTGCGCCAGCTGTGAGAGCAGCAGCTGTTGGTCCAGCATGTCCATTCGTTGCTGGCGCTGGATGTCTAACGTTGCTCCCATGCCCACTGGAGCCTCAGCACGTGGCTCTGTGCCTGAGAACACAGGCTCAAGGAGATAAGAGCTGCAGCATGACACCCAATGAGGAACATACAGGACCCGCTGGAGAGCCAACACGTTACTGTAGTACAGCATGCCGGAGACCTGCACACACACAAATGTGTTAAGTGTGCTTCAATCAGGTTTTTTTTTTGGTGTTTTCTAAACAACAGTGCACAAACAGAATTAAGATAACTGAGAAACTATTATAGATGTAAAACTTTTATTTACTGGACGGCAACACATGCTACATATTACATTCTCTTATTATTTCATGTACAACCCGAATTTCTGAAAAGTTGAGACATTTTTTATTTTATTTTAATAAAATGAAACCTAAAAGACTTTCAAACCATGAGCCAATGTTTCATTCACAATAGAACATAGAGAACATAAATGTTTAAACTGAAAGGGTTTACACTTTTATCCACTAAATGAGCTCATTTCAAATTTGATGCCTGCTATAGGTCTCAAAAAGGTTGGGACGGGGCAACAAAGGGCTGAAAAAGCAAGAGATTTTGAAAAGATTCAGCTGGGAGAACATCTAGGAATGTGATCTGTAACATGATTAGCTATAAAAGGGATGTCTTAGAGAGGCAGAGTCTCTCAGAAGTAAAGATGGGCAGAGGTCTTCCAATCTGTGAAAGAATGCGTAAAAAGACTGTGGAATACCTTAATATCAACGTTCCTTGTTCCTTGCAAAGGCTTTGCAAATCTCATCATCTACAGAGCATAACATCATCAAAAGATTCAGAGGAACTGTAAAAATCTCTGTGCGTAAGGGACAAGGCCAAAGACCTTTGTTGGACACTGCATCACGCATCGGCATGATTTTGTCATTGACATTAATAAATGGGCCCAGGAATACCTCCAGAAACCACTGTCGGTAAGCACAATGAACAAAGGTTCATACGTGCATACAGTACGGGCAGCTTGCGTGTTTTGGAAGGCACTAAGAATGCTGAAAAGTATATAAAAGTTGTAGACTATGTACATTTCAGGGAAAGCCTTGTGTATTTACATTTAGGTTTTTGCCAGACGCTCTTATCCAGAGCGACTTACACTTACACTGGGTTACTAGGTTACTAACTAGCTTATGTCGCTGGATGTCTCTGGCACACAGTTGGGAAGGGGAATTATTATAACTTTTTTTTTTCAGGGGGGGGGCGAGGATTAGTCCTAGGACTGAAGTAT
Organism: Clarias platycephalus; assembly: GCA_030068275.1. Taxonomy (NCBI): domain Eukaryota; kingdom Metazoa; phylum Chordata; class Actinopteri; order Siluriformes; family Clariidae; genus Clarias; species Clarias platycephalus. The sequence continues at coordinate 8,437,891 of JAQQZT010000010.1, read as the reverse complement.
TTCAACAGGACAATGCAAAAACCACATACTGCAGTTATTACAACAGCATGGCTTTGTAGTCCGGGTGCTGAATAGGCCTACCTGCAATCAAGATCTTTCACCTATAGAGAACATTTGCCGCATCATTAAATGAGAAATACATCAAAGATGACCACAAACTCTTCAGCGTCTGGAAACCTACTGTATATCAGGCAAGAATGGGACCAAATTCTAACACCAAAACTCCAGAAACCCATAACACACAGTGCCCAGACGGCTTCAAACTGTTCTGAAAAGAAGAGGAGATACTTGTAGCAGGCATCAAATTTGAAATGAGCTCATTTTCTGGAATGAGTGTAGTAGATTATAAAGAAACTGAAACCAATAGAATAGTCTATGCTTGACTAAATAGTAAAAATGTTCCAATCCTTATCTAGCATCAAACGGCTCACACATATACCGAAATGCTTATATAAAAAGTGAATGTCCTACTACACTTTCTCGTTATAACATTGCAAAGCTGCGTCAATTAATTGAAAAGTTTTCCAATAAACATTGACATCAGTCATTTTGTATTTACTGAGCCATTCACGGCCACTCATTAGTAAGCAGTGAGGGCAGGCATTTCTTTATAAAAATCAGACGTTCTGCGTTCTGCTATTTCTCTCATTATCCAGAAAGTGTGCAGCAGCGATAAATAGTCACTAACAGTCTGCCCGCATGCATGGAGTGGTATGATAAACCCGGGCTGCCTCGGCCAGAGCTGGCAATTGAGAGACAACCAATCTTTAAAAATTGGCATTATCAGCCGTTTTCGATTGGAGCGCCCTTAAAATGTGTAGAGTGACTTGTCGTGGAGACAAACAGAAGCGTAGTCATAAACATTATTCAGATTAGTTTGATGTATTCACTATTAACGCCTTAACATAAACCATATAACCTTTATCTACACAAAAAATTGTTACGCATAACATTGTGTCATTTTGCACAACTATAACCGTGAAGTTTGCTTCTAAATCAGCAACAACTCTTTGCTGGTGATAAGATGTGTGAAATGTTTACAAGAGTTAAAAAATATTCGATGCTAACCACAAATTATCATTTTCAAAACGCTGCAAGCGCAAAACGAGGTAAAAGGCCGTGCATTTTAAAGATTACACAACACGTGGTTTTGGGTGGAAAACTTTTACCCAGGTGAAAGTTCAAAGCATTAAATTAGGATTTTTTTTTTTTACTTACCAATCCGCTCAGAGCCACAATCCACATGTAAGCGCTAGATGTCAGCAACTAATGGAAGAAAAAGAACAAGTGATGAAAAGCTGTATGCAAAAAAGCAAAATGCACATTAGGAACGCAGTGACTTTTTTTTTTTATCACTATCGCTGTATCTTGATACTAATATTTGTTCAGCGGGTCAAAATGGCTCACCTGAAGACCCACGAGGTATACGAGAGACTTGTTGCTGATGGAGACGTAGCTCAGTAGCTGAGTGACTTGAACTCGAGGGATGGAACAGAAGAAAGGCACAAAGAGAGCGAAGACTGGACCCAGTCTGAGAGAAAGACAGAGAGAGAGAGACAGAAAGAAAGAGAGATACCAAAATATAAATTTAGCTAGCAACAGTGCTAGTGCTCCTGTTTAACACAACATAATGTTAGCTAATGCCACAGGTTATAAACACAGTAGTCCATCCTAATGCTAGCACGCTTGCTAGTAACCTATGTGAATTGTTTACACAGAATAATAGTTTACTCTGTGTTAGCTAACACATTAGTTTACACTTATAGTAATAGTTTGCCTAAAGTTAAGTAGCTTCTGTCGTTACTTGCGGACACAGCTTAATAATGAGCTTAGCGTTTTCTCTCACTCTCTAGCAATGTTAGCTATGTGTTCACACAGTACAGTACTTCATCTATTATATTAACACGACATATTAATTACTCACTCATCTTCTATACAGCTTCATCCTGTATTCAGGGCGCGGGGACCTGGAGCCTATCCCAGGAGGCTTAGGGCACGAGGCAGGGTACACCCTGGACAGGGTGCGAATCCATCGCAGGGCACACACACATACACTCACTTATATACACTACCGGCAATTTGGGAACGCCAATTAGCCTATCTTTGGACTATGGGAGGAAACCCACCAAGCACAGGGAGAACATGCAAACTCCATGCACACAGAGACGGGAATCGAGCCTGGCTAGGAATCGAACCCGGACCCTGGAGGTGCAAGGCGACAGTGCTAACCACTACACCACTGTGCCGCCAACATATTACTTAGCCTAATGCTATTTATTATTATTTTTTGCCTATGCCATCATTTTTGTTCTATAGGTTGGACAATAAGGGGGCTTGCTTTTGACATGAGTAACTTGCTGACATGGTGTAGCAATTACAATAATGATAGTTAGCTTACTTGTCACTTTAGGTCCTGTAGCTAACTTTAGCAAAAGTAACAACATTAGCTTCTTTATAATTTTACACAGAATAACAGTTACTATTATCTGGTTTTGTAGCAACTTTAGCTTCTAGATTTCACACCATTACAGTCTATGGACAACTGGCTTGGTTTTTAATAATATAAAATTATATAAAAGCTTTTTTCTGACTAACAGTGCTGTATTTGGGTAGATAAGCTAATGCTACCAAACAAGGACAGGACAAATCTTTAATTTGTTGTAATTCAGAAACTATTTATAAATGTGAACAATAAATACAAATGCTGATGTGATTTTTGTTAATGTGCCTTTTTTTTTTCTTGCTTGTCATTTGTTGGCAAACCAAAAAAAAAAAAAAAAAAAGTCTCACACACATTGGGCTTCATGAAAATGTCTTTTTATTTGAGATTTACTCCACCACTCATTCAGGTGCGTGTGACATTTTAATTTTAGCTTTAGTTTACTCTAAATCATCCTCACTGTGAGATGTACAGCCCTGCCTGTGGTGTATGTGTGAAAAAACACGGCTTTATCACCCAGTCTTTTGTTTACCTCAGCTTTTCTTATAGATACATGAATACGCTTAATGTACAAAGTGAGAAAACCACAGGCTTTTTTTTCGCCTCTCCAACACCATGCCAACACTATTAGTTGTAAAACTACCATAGTGGAGGTAAACAGCAAGCGCAAACCACACACATGGGAACATTAGCACTTTCTTTTTTGTAACGGCACTGACAGGAGATCCAGTGGCATGGTAACGGGATTGCGTGTTTAAGAGCAGCTCACGCTCAACAGCAGCCAAGGAGGAAATACGCTATGAAAGTAGAAGCTTGATAATCTGGTGATGCAAATATGTATTTCAAAATAAAAAATAAAAAATGAGGAAGAAAAGAATATTGTAGTCAATGAAAGACCGCTGACAAACAGAGTATGGAATTCAATTAGACAGATTTGAGACAAATGAACCATGGCCTGAGTTAAACCTTGCTTTATTTCCTGTCAAGTGAACCTAACTCGGGTATAGAACACTAGTGTCAACACATGGGAGGGAAACACCCAGACATGTGAATTTTAGTTAAAAGAGAAGTCACAAGGAGAGTGAGCGGGAGGGCGAACCACAGGGAGGGACATTTTGTTCCATCAAAGCTGTGTTAAACGCGTCATACGACGTCAAACAAACGTTTAATGACTCGTACCATAACGGGTAATAGGGCAGCAAATTTTACACATTTCTCATCTGATAATGAAAAATGAATAATTAATCAATGTTTGATGAATTATTAATAATTAATGATAACCAGGCACACATTTTCCCCCCCATGGCTGCCCACACTATCAACTTTGACCTTCACATATTAATTTCCTATTTGTTCAAATGGGGGGGGAAAATCTGATTTAATCGCTCACTCAGCATTGATTCATTCATCCCCTCGATTTCTTACACGTGACCACACAAACCAACAGCCACGCCAACATCACTGTCAAAAAAAACAAATGTCAACAGCCACGCCCCTCTGCACGCAAACGTCAGCTTTTAAACTACTATTGTTGAACGCTAACTTTACCCGGAAACAAAAAGGGGGTATTTAAATGATTTAATCATCAACTAAAATATACTGTATACACATACACCAAGGGTATGACCAAAAGTTTGGGGACACCTGATCATCACACCCATATGTGATGTATTTTTCCCCTGAACTGTTGCCGCCTCCTGCAACATCAGTACCTGACCTCACTAATGATCTTGTAGGTGCTTCGAAATTGGGTGGGAAAGTCTTTCCAGAAGAGTGGGGAGTATGAAGTTGGAATAGGAAGCTACACATCTGTTACGTAAGGATGACGATGAGAGTGTGGTGTGATGCTTTTACTGCCCTAAGAATACTTCACAGAATTCAACATTAAACAACCAGTTCTTTTTTCCCACTCTCACTTCTAGTCTAACCAAGTAACCAAAACTTTCCTGTGGTGGAAACTTTCAGCTTTGCTTTCGTGGTGCTTTTGTGGTGCTTGTGTGACGGCAATGTAGACTCCTTACATAAATACAGCCTTAAACCCATTACGCATTTATCCCTGCGTGATTCATTTCAACATGATGAATAGAAAAACATATTAGAATAAAATATTTTATATAAATATGATTTGCCTTGAAACCGCGTACAAAAATATTACAAAACATACATGATATTATAACACCTTATGCGTATCATGGCTACCTGAAAAAGCAACATTAGATGCTTGCTCCATTTATGATGATATACAAAATACTGTACAAACATCAAACTGTCTGAGAACTGAGTTTCACTTCTCCAAATGAACACCAATAGCCGTCCTCATGATTAAAAGATGGAGGGGCTGCAGAAAAAAAAATACGCAAAAAGAGAAAAGGAAGTGGTGTGGTTTTCTTTAGAGTTTCACTCCACTCCGGAGCTGCGCATTGTTAAAAAGACTACTTGAGATAGCTGAGATAGTTGATGCTAGAAAATTGTCATAAAGGAGGGGGGGGGGGAATATACATACACATACAGAGAGTAAGCAAAGTGTGATGTGTGTCTTGTTTAAAATGCATGAGGAACTCTGTGTTACCCGATCAGAGAAATAAACTGCTGCTCAGTTAAACCGTTTGGTGAGTATGTGATTTTCAGGACTGATTTTTTTAAGGCAGCAGTAGCACTGAATAGATATATTTTCATAATGACTATTTCTACTGTTACATGTAATTAAAAATTGGCTAAAACCAAAAACAAACAAACAAACAAACCAAAAAAACATAGTGAACCAAAAAAAATTTTTTTAAGCGAAAACCAGACCAATAGAAATAAAAATCATCAAAAGAAGAGCGTTAAGGAAACTTGGAAAAAAAACTGACCGGACAGTGGCCTTTCAGCTGTTTTGGCACTTGAAATGAGTGTTTGTGGTCATGCAAATGTGTGAATGACACTGGCACTGTCTATAAATTATCTGAATAATTTTTGTTCAGTTATTGTTACTAGTAAACATGCATAAATAGCTCGTCTGTGTGCAGCACGACAGTTCGTGGGGGGGGAAACACCATACGCGCTCTTTGGGAAGCTGTCAAACAATTTTCACAGTTTTCTGATACGTTTCTGAAGAGTCACAGCAGTTTGGGTTCGAGCAATCCATACAGACACAACGAGTTCAAAGTAACTAAGGTAATCGATTTTTCCCAAAAGTTTTGTTAATTTCAGCTTGCTGCTTTTTGTAGGTTTTTTTGTTAATTTGCTTTGCAGACATTTTTTCAGTATTTATCAGTAGTCTTGTGCCATTCGTTTCATTAGCTTTTATTTTCACTATTTGTTTAGTTAGAATTATTCTTATTATTTTTTTTAGATATTATTCATCGGGTGCTGATAGACTGATTTGTGCGTGCAGGAAATTGTTGGCGTTCAAAAAAAAAGAAGTGTGTTCAAAGTGTACTATTTTTCCTTGAAGCTCTGACCGTAGTCCTATTTACTGCGATTATTGTTAATGTTTTTCCTAATACAGCCATTTTAAATAGTGTTATGCTCAGGTTTTGGATAAATCCAATTCCCATCGACAGCTGTATCTAGAGACAGAAACCAAATATAAATGCTCGGTCACAACTGTAATATTTTTTCTTAAATTTAAGAAAGCTGAGGCTACAATAAAAACAACAACAAAAAAAAACCCTCACAGATCTAGTTTTCTAAAATGGTGGTCTGGAGTGTACATCAGTAAACGGTACATTTTATAAGCTTTAAATTGAAATAAGAATTCATCTTAAGAAGTTCCTCTATCAGGTTCTTCTGGAGGAAGACTTAAAGGTTCTATGTAAAAACTCTGTTAAAAGTGTTTCCCCATCACAGTAGGATTGACATGGAATCTCTTAATTATGTTGCAGTGTTACAGTTTTGTGGTTGTCCAGGTGTAAAAAAAAAGAAAAGAAAAAAAAAGGTGATTTTATTTTTCAGCTAAAATAGAATTACAATGCAAATTTCCGTTTCTGTTTCAGTCTCTTTATTTACAAGGCTGTGACGATGTCCGCATTAGCGGTTTCCAACTGCACCGACCTGTACTCCCACTATAAAGTGGCACGAGTGCTCATGCCGCTTGCCTACGCAATCATCTGTCCACTGGGGCTAGTGGGCAATGCGCTGGCGCTGCACGTCATCTACACCAAGCGGACCAAGCTCAACTCCAGCACAATGTACTCAGCCAACCTGGCGGTGTCGGACTTGCTCTTCTGCCTGGCGCTGCCAATGCGGGCCATGTACTACGCCCTGGGCTTCGACTGGCCTATGGGAGATGGACTATGCAAGGTCACCGCATTGCTCTTCTACGTCAATTGCTACGCAGGTGTTAATTTTATGACCTGTCTTGCTGTGGATCGCTTTGTTGCTGTGGCACGGCAACCAAGGTTTACGTGGCTCCGGAAAATAAGGAATGTAAAGTTTATTTGTTTGGTGATGTGGGCACTGGTATTGGCGCAGACGCTGCCGTTACTGACCATGCCCATGACTCACAAAGAACACGATGGCATCATTACTTGCATGGAGTACCCTAATTTTGAGCTCACTGTCCAAGGCTTGCCTTATATTCTGATCGGTGCTGTGGTTTTGGGCTACGGGATCCCTCTGGGGACAATCCTCATCTGTTACTCGGCGCTCTCACGCAGACTGCAGTTAGCTGCCAAGTCCAACCATCTGACGGAGCGGTCCGGAAGGACGCGCAAGGCGCGGTCGGTGATCGCTGGTGTGGTCCTGGTGTTTGTTGTGTGTTTCAGCCCGTACCACGTGGACCTACTGCAGTACATGATCCGGAAGCTGGTATATGTCCCGGACTGCGAGGAGCTGCACTCCTTCCAGATCTCGCTGCACATCACTGTGTGCCTCATGAACTTCAACGCGTGCCTCGACCCGTTTGTTTACTTCTTTGCTTGCAATGGCTACAAGAAAAAAGTGCTGAACCTGCTGAAGCGCCAGGTCAGTATGTCGTTCACCAGTGCAGCGCCCAGTTCACCCGACAGCTCGGGAACAAATGAACAACAGGCCTATTTATCCCGCAGCAAAAGACAGATGACCATGAAAGGCATCGAGAACGGCTGCTGATCCTCAAAACCTCTCAAAACGGCCTTTGGACAGAATATATTTTGGGGACTATAAGAGTATAAGAGACTTTTGATTGGAGGGGCTCCAGAAAGATTTTTGATTATAGCAAGTTCTCATAACTTATAACGAAAATGTCTGTTTAAGATTTTTTTTCTAAACGTTTGTTAGATTCCCAATATGTGCTTTCTCCTGCTGGGGAGAATTCGCGCCAATATAAAAGGGACTTTCCTTCGAGAAAAGGGAAGTACAGTAGCAGGACCCTTTAGGAAAACAAACCCAGTGCTGTTCAAAGGACACTTAATGGAAACTATAAATGATGCCTTTGAACATCAGCGTCGCATTTGGTTTTAAAGGGCAAATATTAGGCAAAATTCACTTTTTAGTCATGTTCAGAAAGGTCCTCAATGTGTGTAATTAAAAGGGGAGAAAAAAAACAGGGCAAAAAAAAACACCATACCAAAAAATGACGGCTTTTTGACCTTTTTTTCATTTTGTTTTAAGCCAGGGCTTAAAGCATCTATTCATCTACTACTACTACTACTACTAATAATAATAATGATGTCTTCTCGGTATAAGTGTTCATCTCGGTTGCCTGGTGATATGTGGCTTATTTACGCAGACTCTGAAACAGGACATTTGGAGGATGAGTCAAATAAAGGGGGTTTGAGGTGTGAAAAAAAGCATTATCTGAGAGTTATTTCAGCTGGAGCATTAAGACAAACACTTTGCAGGAGCTCTGAGACGTGTTAACCTGCTGAAGAGATAAATATAACACCTTTAAGGTTATCAGGGATTTGATGCAAGACCACTTCCTGCAGATTCTTCATATTCAGGGGGAGTACAAAGGGAAAAAAGAAAAAAAAGAAGAAAAAAAAAAAAAAGAAAAACCTTTCCCCACAAGACATGACATCATATTTACCTACACACTTTACCAGTAGATTTACTACTCTTTTTTTTCTCGATTCCAAATGAATCTCTTTAACATGACTGGCTGGAGTGGGACAAAATCCACACAGATACTATGGTTCTGTAATAACTTTCTTACCCTACTTCTTGATGTAAAAATAATCCTGAGGAGTCCAAGCAGGACACAAGGAGAGTGAGGAGAACTGCTTGATATGGACAGAATACTGAAAATGGTAGTGCAGAAGCCCAGATGTGGAGAATATGTACATAATATGCCTACTATATTTCTGTGTGTATAAAGTATAAAATCAAAAGTGAAAAACACAATGATTAAATTGTAATTTTAAAAAACCTTTTCTGATGGGAGGTGGATTGTGTTCTGCTTAAGCTCATTAGAAGCAATATTACATGAATTTATTTCAATTTCTACTTTTAAAATAGCATTTCTGAGAAAGCACAGTCAAAACAAGTGACCTACAATGTGATATTTGTGAGATACAAATCTAAATTCAAGTGTCTCATGTTTTCAGAGACCAAAAAGTTTTTCTGTAATGCGTTGTGGAGGTGTTGGGTCTTTCCCAGGGGACTTGGGGTGCTAGGCGGGGTACATCCTGGGGTGCCGATCCTTTCACAGGGCACATCCACGCTCTCTCTCTCTCTCTTTCTCACACACATACTATGGGCAATTTGGAAATAAGCCTAATCTGCATGTCTTTGGACTGTAGGAAGAAACCGGAGAACTCAGAGGAAACCCACCAAGCACGGGGAGAACATGCAAACTCCACGTACACAGAGCCCGAGGTGTGGATCATCTTTCGACCCTTGTGAGGTCACCGCGCTAATCGCTCCACCTACAGATGATCTACTTTGGGGAAATTTCTCAAAATGTCATGATGACGATCAAGATATCGATCATATTACGTCAGAGTCATCGGACAAATCATGCTTGCGTTATTCGCACTGCGCTAGAATTACTGGAAACTAATTATGCTAACAGGTAATCAAGGTTTATTGTGGCCAGTTTTGCATCTCATGCACTGACTAATGACCTCAGCCGAAGGCGTGTGTGGGATGTGTAATTTGCTGTGTGTGACGCAGAAAGAGCATCTTAGGATACTTGTGCAAAAATACTGAGAATTTAAACTATTTCACAACCATAACTCAAGCAAATTCTAATGATTATAATGTAACTCAACATGATTAAATAATAATAAGAAAAATAAGTCTTCATCAGTGTGTAGAATTTACTATAGTTTGTATTACCATCGTAAACAAAAACAAATAAACAAAAATTACATTAATTGTTATTAAGCGATTTGTTTAAACAACTGACTTATTTTCACCATTTTGTTTTGACATTAAGGATGAAAGACATTTAACGTCAAGCAGGATTTGAACTTCTGTCCCCTGAGACTAACACCCTACACACCTAGTGCACCACGGATAAACAAAGACTAGCGACGGCAAACGTCTGTGCTACATTTTGAAAGAAGTGTTATCTACTTTTAATAATAATCATGCATTGGAAAATTTGAAAAACATTCAAAAGTATTAAAAATGCAAAAGCTTTTATAGAAAACTGAATTTTTAAAAGTTTTATTAACATTTCCATTTTGTCAATAGCAGACAGTTCAAGCTATAAGACGCATGGGAAAAGTTATGTCTGGAGGTGTTGAGGGTAAAGTTGAGGTAAAACGGTATGCAAAACAAATTTCGATGAAAGAAAAAAATAAGCCGCATTTTTATCAAATGAAACGATCATTTCTAGAAGCAAGGCACCTCTCGGCACTCAGCACCCTGAGAACCACGTAGAGAAAGGTACTGCTTTCACAGCGCGCTCACATGGTGAAGACACAAAACTGTATGATGTTTCTGACTGATAAGGATGTTAAATAATACATATTAAATGCGTATAAAATCCTTCAGCGAAAACGAGAAGAACCGGACAGATTGTTGACTTACAGGCCAGCCGGCAGCACGTCCAACTGCAGCTCAAACAGGAAGTGGACAGCTTCGGCCAACAGGAAGTCCAGAAACCCAGAAAGAACCCAGGTCCCGAACAGGAAGGACTAACATCAACACAGAAGAGCACAGGCGTGCACGTTAGAAAACAACAAGAATATCCTGAGATGAAATAAAGATCTTTTTTTAAAACATCTTAAAAACACCTGCAGCTCATCATGTCCAGTCTCCCTGCCTCATATACTGTTATATCTTATGACTATTTAATAACACTTTAGAGTTACATAATCAATCGATCTCAAGTTTATCGATAGATCAGACCTACAGTGGTTACACTGTTTTAATATTACTGAGTAACAGAAAAAGAATGCGTGAAAGCGGAGAAGAAACGTTGAGAAGAGGTTTCACAGGAAGAGAGGGGACGAGACAGACAGACAGAGACAGACAGAGATGATGTCTTTGCTACAGACAAGATCGCTTACTTGCTTATCTAACTTTCAGTTCTTTATGGAAAAAATATAGAAATGATAAATGTGTGGGCGAGGAAAAAGACGAACAAGAAAGAAAGAATGAAAGAGATACAGACAAAACTGAAAAAAAGAATTAAAGTTTCTAGTCCTTCTACAAAAAGTCAATCTAACAAACAGTGTTTAAAAAAAAAAGATCAAAAATAAGAATGTGCAAGAAAGAGGAAAAAAAAGAAAAACATATCGTATGCAAATATACATAAACTGTAGCGATGTATGAGATGTACAGTACATGTGTATATAAACATATGTAAGCTTGCATGATTGTACGTGAGCAAAAGCGATTGTACGGGAGTGTATGTCATCGTATCTAAGCGTACATAAGTGCACGCAAGTGTTTGTGGGAGTATGTAAGTGTATCTGAGTGACTGCAAATAAATGTATGTGAGCATATGCAAGTAGATCTAAGTGTACGTAAGCCGTGGAATTTATTTGAATTAACTTCCAGAAAGGACAAATGCGTCATGTTTTTTATATAACTCTAATAATCACATTAAGCCACGAATGCACCGCTGTCTTCGCTTCTTCATCAGGCGTGAATCTTCATCCTCGTAGGGCTGCTTTCAGGGGAGCAAACAGGTGAAAGTCCAAAGGAGCGAGATCAGGATTATATGGAGGATGCATTAATACCACAAAACAGTAGAAGTGACAGTAGAGTTTCTGACTAGTTTGTTTAACAAGATCTTGGAGTGTGAGAGGATTCCAGAGGAATGGAGGAGAAGTGTATTGGTGCCGATTTT
>JAQQZT010000010.1:8394594-8409463 GCA_030068275.1 Clarias platycephalus | reverse complement strand
CTGCCAGGCAGGAGGTCTAGAGGAAGACCAAAGAGGAGATTTATGGATGCAGTGAGAGAGGACATGACGTTAGTTGGTGTGAGAGAAGAGGTTGCAGAGGATAGGGTTAGATGGAGGCAGATGATTCCCTTAAAAGGAAATAGCTGAAAGTCAAAGAAGAAGAAAACCAACATGGTCTATGATCTTGTCGTTCTTTAGAATTGTGCTGATGGTTGAACGATTCATATTAAAAGAATGAGCAATGGTCAATTATTTTCACTTTTGTCTCCATCGTTATTGCTTGTCTCCTTCTTAGCAGTACCAGCTGCTTTCATGAATTGCATTTTTGATTGAATGATAAATTAAGAATTGCTACCAAATTGCTTTGGTAAATTCCAGTGATGTAACATGAATAAAGATTCTTGGGAAGTGTAGTTTTTCCATGAATGCACACACCCAAGAAGTTAATTTATATACTTAAATAATAGATAGATACTTATAAAAATAATATATAACTTAAATGGTTAGTTGTTTAGCTCTGTTTCTTCTTCTTCTGTATTGCAGAGCAGTGTGTGTGTGTGTGTGTGTGTGTCCACCGGCATCTGAACTGTTTACACCTTAAGTACATAAAGTGTTCCTTAAGTGTTCTTTGAATTGTTGATAGTTATTGCTTTTTAAAGTGATCTTACTGGCTGGGAACCTGTTTGAGAAAGGAAATTTCTTCTGTTCAAAAAAAAACGTTAAAAGGAAGCTTTTAAAATTTTTCCAAATGGAAAACCCTCCAGGCAGAATGTTTTTACTGAAAATACATATCAGCAAACAGCTTCCTTTTGGACAGGAAGTCAGAGTTTTTTTATTTTTTAAAGATGACTCTTCAGTGATGCACAAAAATTCGATGTAAAACACATTAAATCATCAAGCAGTTGAGTGCCTATAATTATGACAAACCAACTCAATCCTGATAAAAAATAAATAAATAAATAAGCAGAGTGGCATTGGGCAAGTTAATTAGCACTGGAGTCAGGAAACCCGGAGCTTGGCCTGGAGATTCTTTTTTTTCCTTTTTTTTTTTTCAGAAAACCTCAAGTCAGCAAATGTTAAGTATGTGGTAAAGCTTCACATCCATTACAAGGTCCCTCTCGGAATTCACACTTTCGCCCAATGAATGGCACTAAGTCCTGCCCTCTTTTAACCTCCCTTTTTAGCCCGGAGAGTAAAGGTTGATCAAAGTAAACAATACACTCTTAGATGGAGAGCAGTCAATTTCCCAGCATTTCCTGTGTCGAGCTTTTGGAGTCAAAAGCAGCCCAACCCTTTGCAAACGAGACTCAATTTCACGGCACATTATCCCCACACCGGTTTTTCCCTTTCCCTAAACACTCTCCCTCTCTTTTTCTCTCATCACTAAGAGCAAGAAAGAGCAGCATGAATTAGTAATGGCTAAAAGAGAAAGGGCTAAAAGCCGTCCGCTCCTCTCTTGCCCTTTCATTATCCGTCTGCGGACCCCGGTCCTCATCCCTTCTTCGCACTCATTTAGATAACACGTCCTCCCAACCTTACCTCAGCCGCCAGACGCCTCTGAACGCTACGGCTAACACGCACACTAATGCATAATATCCCCTTTCTGATTCGATTACATTAGCCTTATCTTCCTGCTCCATTGTGGCTGAACATATCTCTAACTGCATTGCACGCTACAGCAAGACACGTCTGATTTGTCACAGAGTCTGTAGCGATGCCTAATGACGCCACTGCATGAGGGTTACGGTAATTGATGTCTGGTAAAACCAAAAAAAAAAAAAGTGTGTGTGTGTACTGCCCCTAGTGTTAATTGCTGTCAATTGCATGAACAACTGTCTTCACAGAGGTTTTAGAGAAAAAAAAAAAACAGGCTTGAATGAGAATTTTACATGAATGAACCACTACCAAGGAAATTCTGGTCATTTTCTACCAAAAAAATATATCTGAATGACAATTTTTTTGTTTGTTTGAGCACAATCTGTGAAGAATGAGCTTGCTGGATTTTCTCAATAGTTCAAGCACGGATTTCTTTGGATCCTAACCATGAATGAATGAATGAATCTAAAAGAAACTTTGGGATATTGAATTATTAAATACTAACTAACTAAATCCTACTCTCGATCCACAAAATATATAATCAAAGAATTAAGACATAATATAATAAGAATAATTATGAGTTTGTGGTGCATAAAACTACCCAATGAGCAGATAAATTATATAATGAAATGCAGTTTGCAAAGTAAACTTTTTTTGCCAAATGTGAGCCTTCGAAAAACAAATCTCGCAACGCTGTTTAGAGCCAAGAAATCATTACGAGGTACTCTTAACCTTAAAAAGTACTTGAACATTGTCCTGCGACTCTGGAAAAACCTTTAACATCATTGTGTGTCCTGTTTAAGAAGACAGATCCCACGACCAACCAAAAGACCCTTAAGAAACCCGATTTCTTTTTTTTTCTTCTTTCCCCTGAAGTGTGTACTTGAAACACTTGTCACACTGTCATATTTTAAAAGCACAAAAATGTAGCAGATGGAGTTGACACTAAAACCATTATACTGTACTTTCTCCCTTTCACTTTTCCTCTCCGCTTACATTTCCATAAGAATTTTGGTCAGCAGAGAACTGTGTGGTTTTTTTTTAAACACTTGAAATAAAAGATTCATTTGTTTTGTTTGCATATGCTAAATTTGTAGGATGTTTAAATAAAATCAAATAAAAACAACTGTGGTAAAGTGAATTATAATAGTTTTCTGCACATGGAGAAAATAAGATGCTTACCGCTATTCTTGTTATTTAAAAAATATAAAATAAACAAGTAAATACATAAGAAACACCAGATATGTGAGAAAAAATGTGAATAATGATATTTAAAACCTAGACAAAGACCATTATTTAGTAATAATAATAATAATAATAATAATAATAATAATAATAAAAACTGCCCCAAGAGACTGAAGAGTTGTGTAGTTTGAAAAGCGTCCGTAAGCTGTGACCTGCTTTGTTCCAGGTGAAAAAATATTTTTATTATTATATATATATCAGACGGACACGACAAATGTAATGACATGCCAGCATGCTCTCCTAATCAGGTATGATGATGGATTATGGACCTAATAATAATAATAATAATAATAATAATAATAATAACTTAGATGCAAGATATTTCATTAAAGAGGTTTGTATTGATTTCCTAACAGCACTACGACATACAATGCACAATATTATCTCTACACTTTTATGTACACGATCCATGTTTCATGATTTTTTTTTTTTGTTTGAGAATACCTGCTATAATCATCAAACATATAATAAATGACAAAAAAAAAACAAAAAAACATGGACAATCTTTTCTTCTGGGGAATAACAAGACAGCTACACGAAAACACATTAAATGTCATGTAGATATTCGATAAACGATGAATAAACTCAAATCATCAGACTCTTCCCCCACTTCGATGGAAATAGTGCTTTACAGATAGTCAGGGCTATAAAAGAGGAGCTCTGAAATATTTTTTTTTTTCACGGTCAGTAAAGTGTGAGTGGTTTAAATATCCTAGAAAAAAAAAAATGTTGTGAAGGTCCACATGGTGTGTTTTTAGCCTCTGTGATAAGAAAAAGGTGCCTCGACTTCACAGAGAGGCACAATGAAAGCATTGATTTCCAATGCGTGTGACGGTCTCCTCGCAGTAATTTGTAGACACCGACCCTTTGGGGTCCTTGAAATGTCTCTAGTCCTCCGATACAATCGATTTTCTGTGATTATTTGCACTTCTGCTTCCTCCGTCTCCGCACTGATTTACATGTTCTCTCGCTCCGGTTCTTCAGTACATCACCGCAGTCTTGAGAAAGAGCCGTCCATCTGCAGACACACACACAAACACACGCACACACACACACAAAAAGAAGATCTAATGAACCGAAATGTATTTGAATATTTGCCAGACTTGACTGACGTGGGCCTCGATGCACGATGAATAGTCTCGGTCCGCGAGGTTGTGTTCTTACACGGGCAGATTTCAAAACGAGATGAAAGGTTTTGTCGAGAGAGAAGACGCGCATTAAAATAAATGTCAGCCGAAACAGAGTGCCCACGCGCTCTCGACCCAGACAAAAAAGAGAAAGGAACCCCTTTGAATGATTAATTACTACATGTAAATTATGTAAATTATGCCCATGCAAATATTTCACGAGGACAATTAAGAGAGCCATTAATTACTGCCCACATGCCTTTTTTTTCCCCTCTCTGTCTCTCTTTTTTGCTTCGCTGACATTCAATTTAATTTCCTTCTCAATGCTTTAGATGTTTAATCTTTGAACAAAGGCTTCGTGACACAATTTCTGGTCACACCGCTGAGACTTTTGATCAGGGCCACTGATATGATGGGTGCACTGACATCCAAAGCATGATTTGTGTGCTTCCGCACTTCTATAAAACTAAAAAAAAAAAGGAAATTGTAGAAGGAGTAAACAAAAAACAGACTAGGATTCGCAGATCCTACAAACGAAAAGTAAGGGGATGTTACCTGGTATCGTCCTGTCTGTGTCTGTTCTGTCCCTGCTCAGGTCGGTCTCCATTTCCGGAGCAGGAGGCTCTGAAGAAACATCAATCGTTTGTTATTTTTTTGTATATTTATGTTGATTAAAAAGAGATCAAAATCACATCATAGCTTAATGTGAAAGGAAAATTCATCTCTAAATGACTGCTTTATTCATTTTTTTAGTTACATCATTAACATATAATCTTTAATTCTAGTTGAAACGTCTTTCAAGCTGTGACATCAGTGCAGTGAACAACTGCTAACGATCAATTTTTCACAAATACACGAGCGACGTTCAAATCAAACCAGGACTTTTGATTGTGCAGAATAACAGAACACAGTTATGAGAGTAAAAACTCCCTTTATTCCTCAATTAAATCCCATGCTATTAATGCATTTATCCCAGCGTTTCACTAGAGCTTGGTTACCATCAGGGTAGAAAGTTTTCTCAGTATGTCAGAGCCATGATTGATCTGCCTGCTTCACGTCTAAACACTGGCTTCCCAGGAACTCCTTTAACTCCTTTAATTTTCATGTGGAAAATAACTCAGCAATAACTCCCAGCCGAGTTCAAGCGGTGTTGGTGAATGAGAGGGTGAATGTGTGTACAGTTCCCACAGACAGATGCGTCTCTTCCACAAGTTATGTGTCGATTTTTAAGCATCAGGCATTCCACCCGCAGAATGTTCTCAGGAATGACCACAGTGAGCTCCAAGCTGCCTCGGCCGGAATCGTCAGTCGCGGACGTATATGGCTTTCTTTAAAACGCTTGCACCGTTTCAATGTTTTACTGCTTCTATAAAGCTAAAAATGTGAATGTATGCCATCATTCACAAGAAATGTCCTCACAAGTCCCAGTTTGACTTGAACAACCCTCTTAGATTTAACGTTTCACTTTAAAGGAACAAGGTCATATATGGACGAGCTTATAATGATGTTGACATATGTTAAGCTGATCAACGTCAGAGTCATAGCATTAGAACTAAAATAAATAAGCGAGATATCAGATGTGTCTTGGCTGGTGGACTACTGTACATCTATTTAGTCTATTTAGTTCTTTTAATAATCAACAGCCTTTTTCCATGAATACAAGCAGAAAGGGAAAGAAAAAAAAACACTTAGATAAAAATAACAGAAAGCCTGTGTGTTCAGTGTGTGTCGAATGCAGGGATAAACAACAGAAGAGCTATTGCGGATGTAATCAATACAGAATGATGGATCGGCAGCACACAATACAGGAGGAAGAAAACCCGTGATTTATACTCCGTGTGCTACAATTGTAAAATTCTGCAATATATCAGCACTCTAATGACATGCATTTTTCAACACTGTGTGTGTGTGTGTGTGTGTGTGTGTGCAGCCTGAGGTATAACCAGCGGCCACTCCTCCAGCAGGTTACTGTTCCAGCTGTGTAACTCAGCAGTGTGTGATGGGTGTTTGCTCACCGTTTGGAGTGTGAGCGTGCTCGATGGCCGTCGTCTGCTGCAGCGTCTGCTCGGCCTGGTCACGCCGCTTGGACTCGTACTCGAGAGCTTCCTGGAGCTTCCGCTTTGTCTTTTTCTCTTTCTTCAGTCGCTTCTGGATCAGGGCTGCAGAGGAACGAATGGAGGAAACGTTAGAAAACAGTCTGACGTCAGGAAGAGAAGTGTGACAGGCTTCAGACATTTCAGTGCGTTG
Organism: Clarias platycephalus; assembly: GCA_030068275.1. NCBI lineage: Eukaryota > Metazoa > Chordata > Actinopteri > Siluriformes > Clariidae > Clarias > Clarias platycephalus. Next base: position 8,403,248 of record JAQQZT010000010.1, on the reverse strand, counting down.
ACGACTCAATTATACACAATTTCTTTCTGAGCGTTTCTTAAATCACTGTCTATTTTTACAGTGTAATATCTATTTTAGTCAGCCATTTTAATTAGCATCTGCTTACAGTAGGTAGCTAATTACCTCAGGGTTTAGCAAATTTCCTCACAGATTAAAACAAAATGTGTCACTGTCACACCTTGGGTTATGAAATGTTAATAATGATAGTAGTATCAAGCCTTATCCCTAATAATGACACTCCTATGCTAATCTGTCTTAGAACTTTTACAAAATTATATGAGACTAAGCAGTGTGTGGTCATGTGCTAGCCTAGCGAGATAAACTTGTCGTAACTGTGAATTTAAATGCTGCATTTAAACTGGAGCATTATTAGCAGAGTTAGCTCATTAGCCAGATGAAGGAAGAAAATGGTGTTAGCAATAACTAACAAGCAGGAAGATGTTAACTACAGTTCTAAACCTCATATAAGGAATAAAAATCCTTATTTCTTTATTATATGATTTACAAATACATCTAAATTCCATATATTCCAGTTTCAATCACAGACCTACAGTATGTGCTTGTTTTGTTCTTCGCTGATGCTAGCCATGTGGTGAGCATGCTAGCCAAGAGGACGGCCACACATTATGTCCATTCTAAAATATAGTATTAATGAAAGAAATGTTGACTAAAATAACAAAATTTATTTTTGAAGTTAGTTAGTCTGTTAATATTAATCAAGTGTCACGCATCAGTACATTGAGGAAACGATGCCATCTCTGTGTTTTTAACTGTGGCATGGTTGTCGGTGCTTAAAGGGCTGGTTTCAGTATTCCTGAAAAGAAACTGCTGATCTCCTGGGACTTTTACCCACATCAGTGTCTAAAGTTTCCACAGAATGATACAAAAGCCATGAGCATCCAGTGAGTGGCAGTTTCGCAGAAATGAAAAGTCTTGTTGATAAGAGAGGTCAGAGAAGAATAGCGCGACTGACTCGATCAGACAGCAAGGCAACTATAACTTAAATAAAAAGACTCAAGTCTTTACAACAGCAGAAAAGCATCTCAGAATACACAACATGCTGAACCTCTAGGCAGACGGGTTGAGCGGTAGAAGACCTAGAGGGCGAACCTGATGTGGTCTTGTGGTGTTGTATTCTATCTTGTTTTCTAAGATGCTTTTTTATTAAAGTATGTCTTAGTCTTTATAGAATATAGAATTAAAGACTGGCTGTTAGGTGGCACGGTGGTGAAGTGGTTAGCACTGTCACCTTGCACCTCCAGGGTCCGGGTTCGATTCCCGGTCAGACTCAATTCCCATCTCTGTGTGCATGGAGTTTGCATGTTTGACACCGTGCTTGGTGAGTGTCCACCCCCAGTTCAAAGACATGTAGGTTAAGTTAATTGACTTTCCCAAATTGCCTGTAGTGTGTGAATGAATGAATGTGTGTGTGTGCCCTGTGATGGATTGGCACCCTGTCCAGGGTGTACCCTGCCTCAAGTCTCCTGGGATAGACTCCAAGCCCCCCGCAATCCTGAATACAGGATAAAGCGGTATAGACGATGAGTGAGTGAGTGAGTGAGACTGGCTGTTTTAGTTCACTTGTATTCTCTAAAGTTGAACATATGGAACTATGCAAAAGTTTTAGGCACACTGTGTTAAGTGCAAACTTTCCTATGGATTGTTTCTTTTAATGACTGTATTGAGCAATCACAAACGCATTTCTGATTTTCATGCATCAACATTCCACCACAAAATAAAAATTTATGAAAAGACTGCAGCATATTATATAAACGACCACTTTTTAAAAATAAATATAAACGACAAGCTGCTGGGTTCTGCATGCAAAAAAAAGCAGGTGTAACAATCAAAGAACTATGGGTGGTGCTGCAGGATGCTCAGTAAAACGAAAAGCTAATGTCCGCGTAAAACTGAACAAATTTTACCTAAAATTAAAGAACCCTCTAAGAGTCGTCACATCAAATACTTTGTTTCATTAATGACTGTTTACTGGGCTTTATAGCTTATTTACCTCCCTTATTTTTTTTTCTTTTGAAGACATCCCTGCTTTGTACAAGCAAAGGAATGAGAATTAAAGTACAGATGCAACGTAAAATTAGAAAAAGTTTCATTTTAATAATGGATGCTCTGTAAAACTTTAATTCTATCCAAATTCGTAACTGTTTCAGACTGATATAGTGACATCCGCAGATATGTACTGTACGTAACAAATATGGGATATTTTGGTGCATCGGTTACTGGAATATTAAAGCGGCCTTAATAAAACTCGCCCACAATCTCTAAGCAGTGGGACCATTACAGTTCACAATGGCAGGAAAATCCCTGATCCAGTTCAATCCACACACAGCTAATTAAAGTAGGAAATACTAGCAGCAGCAATAAGTAACACTGTAGCTAAATGATTTTAATGAGTAAACACTCAGCACATAATTGCTGCTCAGATGTAGTTTGGAAACAACTCAGTATATAGCGCAATGCGTGTATTAAATGTTCGATGGAGCTCAATTCTCAATTGACCACCTTCATTTTCTTCTGTTTGTAATAATGGACTTAAGACATTCGAGTCAGCGAAAATGGGCTTCTTTGCATTAGCTCTAATGCTCCCACGGGTGTTGAGGTTTCCTCTTTCCCTTTATTAACTGATCTGGAATCAGCCCTCACATTTCCACCTTCTTCATTCACCACGAAGAGATAAAACAGCAAATTATTCTACAATGGAGTGCTCCAACCCGAGACAGCGCTTAATGCTAATGTGATGTATTAATGTGAATGTACAGCATTCGTTATGTTTATCATATCTTGTGTGGGTGAAAATTAACACGGCGTTTCGGTTTACAGACCTAATCAATCATTAATACAAATTTCATTGTAAGTGAGTGCATGTAATTACAAAGGCAACTTCCATGTGAATATTGGTGCTTTGTGTTTTTGGGCTTGTAATTCGTGCCTTTGTTTATGCATGCACTATTTGCCTAGGTGTGTGTGTTCATGTGTGTACATCTAAAGGAAAATGCTGAACCTACAGTTTATTTCTGTCGGCTCGATCATAGCGTGGGCGATATTAAAACAAATGACGAAGGGCCTCATAATTAAACAACATTAATTAACGCTGCATGTTTTCCTGTCACTGTGATTTAGACGCTTTGTCTCTTAATGCAACTAAAGTTTGAAAACGGAAGTGACTGAAGTGATACAGATAGAAAATATCTGTTTTTATGTATAAATGTATGTATAAATATATATGTACTGTATATCTAAATTTAAGTTTAAAGAATAACAATTTTTATATGAATGAGTTTACTGTATGCTGATTTAGTCGTACATGATAATATAATGACGATAGCTAAAAGTAGCAAGTTACTTGTTAGCTACATTATCTTTGTAGCTCAGGAAGCAAACTTTCAACACCAAGCATGTATGTATCCATATGAAAATTTAATAATTTGTTTAAGAACTTCTCATTTTACGAAACAACTTGATCTCAAAACGAAAGACTGCCTCATGTATCTTAATTTCTGCTGCAATATTGTGTACCCGTCTTCTGTACCCGTCGCAAAGCTGGCTGACAGTTCAACATGTACACTGTACTGGCAAATCTGCATCAAGTGCATGATGCTATCATGTCAAACTGGACCGAAATCTCTAAGGTCCAAAAAATTCAACCAAATTAAATAAGACGGACCTGGGTTCGGCTAAATCTGGATTTTCCCTGATTGTGACACAATCATAAATATATTTCACTAAACAACATAGTAAAACTTTTATTTCCTTCCTTCCTTTTTTCGATTTTGCCCCTACATTTACTTTTCTCCAATTTCCATTCCCAAGACGCTACCACCAGTGACAGCTACCAACAGCTACTACCCAAAGAGGATGGGGCTCTTGAACACTTGAAGCCACTGAATGCATCAATTCAAACTGCTGCTCACACCTCATTAGGGAGTGGTGCAACACACTCTAAGGAAAGTGCTATCTGTCCCTTCCGCTTGTGTGAGCTTACAGCCAGCTATGATTGGCTAGTGTCGCTACGATTGATGTGGACGTGCAAGTGTGCCATCCTTATCCTGTACAGAGTGGATGAAGCCTGGAGCCTATCCCAGGGGACTCAGGGCATGAGGCAGGGTGCCAATCCATCTTAGGATGCACACCAGCACACACACTCTCTCACACTATGGGGAATTTGGAAACGTTGATTAGCCTAATCTGCATGTCTTTGGACTGTGGGAGGAAACTGGAGTACCTGGTGGAAACCCACCAAGCACTGGGAGAACATACAAACTGGAATCAAGCCCTTGAACCGAACTGCACAACGAACCTGCTCCACAACCACACAAAAAAAAAAAAGTCCAACCTGATCCTAGATCAGATTATGGGTACCTCGGTTTTTCTGCTCCACACAGAGCTGCCTCTCCAGTGTCTCGCGTAGTTCCCTCTCCCGATAAAGCTCCATCTTCAGCTCTGTTTTCTCCAACTGCACCTGCTTCTCCTGGGCCCGGGCGTTATCTATAGCCACCTTCAGCAGACCCTGAACACACACACATACCCGCGCACACACACACACCCACACAGCATGAAGCTTTTTTCAACTATTAGCAAAATAAATAAACTAATGATTATATGAACTCATTTCATGCTTTTATAATAATAATCATTAACCCATAATTTGCAAATGCATTAATTTCTGATTTTTCCAAAACAAACAACACATTTTTTCAATCATGCTAAAATCCTTTTTAAAATCCACATTCATACTTTTATATATAATTATATATAATTATTCATTTAACTTAAGTGTTTCAACTGTGAACACTTAATTTATTCCAGAAAACACTTATCACATAATAAGCTGAATAATAAACTATAAACAATAAATTGAAACACATTATCCTGTACTAGTTTCTCAGCACTGGCTGGTCTACTGTATGTGTTTTCCCGGGAACAGGACATACCTGGATGTTAGTGAGAAGTGTTTCTATGGAAGACAAGCCCTCGGGAAAGAGCAGCGGTGCAGGGAAGCCTGGAGGAAGCGTAGGGATGGTGTGAGAAACCCTCTCGTAGGTCTCGCGGGATGTGGGCGTGCACAGTACACTCTCTTCTGCAACAAAAATTAAACCACACTCATTATAATACATCTTCATATACACGGTTTAAGGCTGAAAGTTTAATCCTGGAGCAGGATTGAGAAGAGGTGAAGTACATGACGGGGTTGGGATTTAGTCTGAGCCTTGATTGTGAAAACACGGACATGAAGATATCAGGATAAATGAACCTTATCGAACTTTAACTAAAGTCAATGAAGCTCTTTTTTAGAGAGTCAGTTTCCAAATGTGGAAAAATAACCCCTACTTCCGGTATAAAGTACTGTGCAAACGTCTTGATCCACCTCATATTTCTTCACATTAAATTAAATGATATGACATATCCTCAGCAGCAACCTCTTTTCCCCTCTCGTCTGTTCCAACCACTCATCATTCAGCATCACCATCATTGGTCAATTGATCATCTGGACCTGTTTCTCACTCGTTCTTGCCTTAAGTTAGATGTGTTTCTCTGTGTAACAAATAAAAATATGCATCTGAAACTGCTCAGGTACAGGGACTGGACTGAAAAAAATAGCTTGTATAAAAACAACTATATAAAAATGTGTGACTCAGCTAATTGCCTTTTTTTTTTTTTTTTTTTACATTGACTGGTACAATGCAGTCATACATGGGTGCATGACAAAAACTTAATTATAACCTTGTGGGGCTACAGACAGTTGTATGCAGTTGGTTGATGGCTGATCAGATGTTATATCACCATGTATTGTGATAACCAACGTGAAACAGAAACTGGTAGAGGATGATGCTGATGATGATGTAAACTATTTTTTTTTTTGTTTTTAATGTTTTAACAATCTTTGTGCTTAAAGTGTGTGAAACCCAACTCAACATTTTTCTTGTTCCAAGTTGCTTCCAGTGACTCACTGCATAAAACACAGACGAAGCATGAGCATGCAAATAAAAAACAAGCTCCGGGGTAGGTAAGCTGCGTTTTTTCCGATAACTACATTTTTGTAAAATGACTCGCGGCTTAGTTAAACTACATTTCGAAAAGTACCCTGCCCGTCACTGCTGGGAAAGTCCTCTAGTCTCGAACAGAAGTTCAAGGATGGTGTCACATCCATGTTCACAACCTTAAAGTTACAGACTACAACCTCTATGATCCTCAGTCAATGACCTCATCACATGACCTCCTGTCAAGCTCCCTGTGCCTGCTCCCAGTCTCCTGATTACTCATGACACTAGCCTGTTTGCAATCACACTACTGGCTTTAAACTCTTGGTGTCATTATGTTAAGTTATCTGCACGTCTTTAGTAGTTTTATTGTCCTGCTTCAGGATTACCGTTTGAGTCTAGTCTTGATTACGCTCTTGCGTCAATCTCCCCACTCCGCTTCTTTTATGTTCTGACAGTTGCATATATGAAAAAAAAAAGTATAAACTGAAAATACATCTTTATTTAAGATTTAATTAATTTATACTGCTATATGTGAATGAGCTACACCATTAGTTTTTTTTTTTTTTTTTTTGGAATGGCTAATACTTGTAACAAGGTTCCTCAGGGTAAGACATTTAACATTGATTCTTTTTGGCAGACCTTTTTATCCCAAACAACTATGCAGATGAATCTAATCCATGAAACTGATGCAGTAATGCATAGCTCGGGTTACACCACAAACCAGAAATTGCAGGCTGGTTGTAGATGGACCCAGAGCCGCAAACAAGCAGAGTGTTACTTACCTACCTTACAAACACTTTATCCTCTGAAACAGCAAGTTTCTATATGCAGAGCTGAGCATTTCGCTCCGTGCGTCTTTATGGCCGAGTGCCAGACAGGTCTAATAACACTCCAAGGTCGTTACAGCACATCAAAGCTACTTTGTGTTTCTAATGCGGCCCGTGTCACTCGGCCTGAATAAATGTCAGCTCGATCGTTCGCTGAGAGTCAGCATGTTCGGTCCACCCCTGGCCTCCACACTGTAAATTTCCATCACTACTGCACGGAGCCGTCTCAGACCTGGTCTTATTATGACTTCGACCAGAGCGTCTTTGTTAGAGCGGCTGCAGTACACCTGCCGCTGCTGAACCTTAGGGTTCTAGCAACAATTCCGAAACTGGATAAACACAAAACCACGACGGTTTTCATGTAAATACCTCCGAACGAAGCTCTCCTGCTCGTTCTTTAATTAGAAAACACGTCGTAATGTGATCTCAACTGCTTTGGAGATCTTAATTTTGTCAAATTTGCCGGATAAAGCCAAAAGCCTATACGTTTGAATTTAAATTGTGTTAATGCTGCTTTCTTTCTTTTCAGATAAAATGAATTGTAAAACTTTTAAATGTATGTGGTGTAGTGTGCATGTAGGTAATACTGCATGTTGGCTGATATATCTGTCTAGACCCAAAATCAGACATATCAGTGTTAATACGTCGTAACATTTACTAACCAATCATATTTCAATATGGAACTGAAGACGATGCTGCATGGGATTACCGTCAATTATGATGATACAGAAGGAAGAGCATTTTTTTTTACATCTAAATATTCAGGAAAGTCTTTAATAAAAATTTTTCTTTTGACTATTATTTTGTACTAATGAAATTAGTTATGTGCTGACAATGGTGAAAAGAGTGTAATTTATGTAATATCATAAGTAACACATAAATGCTGGTAAATAGTCAATTAAAAATACATGAAAATGATGAGCAATGTTAATTTTTTATAGTTTTGCCTGAAATGTCTATCCACAAGGCTATTATTAGGTTATTAAGGCTATTAAGGCTTATCATTTCCGTTCACACTTGAGTGTTGAAGTATAAACTATGTCATGTTTCTTTACCTTTATATTGTGTATTTTTTTCCATTACGTTTTGTATGTTTATATATTTATGTAATCATTTAGAGTTTCCAAAAAGTTTTCTGTGACTTGAAAAAGCTTCTGCAGCACACTTTATGCCTGCATCAGTCGTAAAAGTTTTGGATGCTTGATAATTACAGCAGTGCTGATCGGAGACCTGCACTTAAAGCAGCAGACGAGGCACACACACACACACACACACACACACACTGCAGCTCGCATGAGTTGTTTTTGATCAGGCCAAAGCCTTGATCTTGACTTCAGTCACTTCAAAGGGACTGCTAATGTATGAGGCCTTATGGTATGAAGCAGGTTAACCAGGGGCAACAGTTATTACGGCTCTGTAGCGAGAAGGAATTTGTCGTAGTATTGTACTTCTCTCTGATGTTTAGCAAATGTAGCTAATTATACAGCATGCCGATATTTAATACGGACTCATACCTGTGCGTGTGTGCGGTGCGTTCGCTGACTGATTTCTGTTTGGTAAAATCTTGATAATGCCTAAAACATAATTAAACCAATAACAGAATAATCACAAAGCTCGCAAGAATGTCTTTATAACAAACACGGCATATTGGATCTATCAAAGCACCATGATAATAAGTCATAAGATGACAGTGATCTCAATAACATGCCTGCTGTTGCGTAGCTGCATGCTTTCAAAGCTGTTGAGTGCTTCTTTTACAGCCCAGAGATTGTACAGCACATTTATCAACATGGCAGTAAAAAAAAAAAAAAAAAAAAAAAAAAAAATT
>JAQQZT010000010.1:8351852-8373825 GCA_030068275.1 Clarias platycephalus | reverse complement strand
TTTATATTAATGTACAATGTTGAAAGTAATTAAAATAAAGACGTATATACTATGAAAGAATATATGTATGGAATGCTGTAGTACACAAAAAAGTGTTCAACTCAGAACAACAATCCACAATACACAGCTTTGGTGGCAGCTCGCTCACTAATGGCATTCTCTCTTCAGATTTACAAGTTAGCTCACAGAATGGTTTGCCATGTTGAGTTAATTTGTGACATTTCTTTGCTTTAGACCATAAGGTCTCTTGCGCAGAGGAAGGGTGGGTACAGAGTCAATATCCCTATTAGTGCTACTACAACTACTGTACAAATCCATATTATGGCAAGAAACACTCAGTTAAGTAAAGAGAAAATACATTTCATTGTTCTTTCGGAAATGAAGGTCAATCAATACGAAAACTCTCAAGAAACGGCAAAACCATCAACTGCTATGATGAAACTCTCCTCTCATGAGGACCTTCCCTTTAAAGGAAGACCAAGAGCTACCTCTGTTGTAGAGGATGAGTTTATTAGAGTGATCAGCCTCCTATCAACCGTCTATTTACAGCAGCTCAGATTATAGCACATGCACATGCTTTTTAGAGTTCAAATGGTAGATATATTTCATTACGTCTAAAGAACAACAAGTAGAAGAGATTTGCTTGGGCCAAGAAACACAAGCAAATGGCATTAAATCAGTGGAAAATTTGTTTTGATCTGATAAGTCAAAAGATAGAGATTTTTGGTTCTAATACCCATGTCTTTCTTAGATGTAGAACAGAATGTTCCTGAATGTGTGGTTCCCACTGTGAAGCATGGAGGAGGAAGTGTGATGATGTGGACATGCCATCCCTTCTGCTTTGCACATAGTGGGACCATCATATATTTTCCAACAGGACAGTGATCCCAGACACACCTCTAGGTTATGTAAGAGTATTTGTCCAAGAAGGAAAGTGATGGAGTGCTGCAACAGATGACCTGGCCTCACCCAAGCTAAATTCAGTTGAGTGAAGGAAATGCTGCCAATAAGTACTCAACACCTTTGGGAATCCTTCAAGATTGTTGGAAAAGCGTTCCAGGTGACTAACTCATGAGGCTGAATGCCAAGTGTGGGCAAAGCTGTCATCAAAGCAAAAGGTGTCTACTTTGAATAAAAAAAAAGATATAAAACACATTCTGGGTTATTTAACAAATTTTTGTTAATTTCAATGTATTACAATGTTGAAAACAATAAAAATAAGGAAATGTCATTAAATAAGAAGGTGTGTCCAAACTTTTGACCGGTTCTGTATAAACACACACACACACACACATACACACAGGCACTCAATCAATGACTTTCACCTAAATGTCCTTTTACACTCCATTGGCTTAGGAAACTCTATTTATTATTCAATCATAAACAGGATTTCAGTGTATTTATTTAGCATTACTAGCATGGCTAGTAATGTATAGATGCTAGCAGGCATTGTTTACGTTAGCATGTTCCAAAGAAAAGCATTCCTAACAATCATTATTCACTTAAAAATTATTTTTTTTTTGTGAACCATTTTGTTTAGCAAAACGAGTCATATTTTTGCAAATATTAAAAAGTATTTAAATACTTTTAAATATTAAAAGCAAGCTGTTTAGCAACGAGTCATATTTTTGCGTGTTTCCGTTTTTTGCCTGTTTCTTTAAAACTTACAGTTATTAGCAATGCTTGCAAAGACACTTGCCTCACAACCTCTACAGAGGTAAGCTAACTTATAATTAACAGTCATAATGTATTCCTTAATCAGTAAGTGCTAAATCTAGCAGGTGTAAATCTATCTAGCAAGCTAACGCAGCAGGACCAGGCAGGCTGCTTATCTGACTTGCTAGCTAGCATTAGCATGAGCTGTATCAGTTTCATTTAGGTGAACGGATTTGTCAGCTTGCTCTTTAATAGATCAACATAGAAATCACAAGGCATATTAATGAGATGTTACTGTATTGCTTACTGTGATTTAAATGTGGTTTATCATCATGTAAATCATCAAAAGCTATCCATCATCATGAGAATCTGACACTGATGATTAAACAAGGACGAAATACATCTATTCTCAACCTTCATGCAAAATACACACTTTTTCTGTCCCACATACGTTTATGCAACTCTGTCTTAGCAATTCTATAGAAATAAGATGAAACTCAAGTACAACAAGAAGAAGGAAACAAAGACAGAGGAAGGAAGAAATTGCTATTCTGTCCCACTCATCCCTCTTATACACGTCTCTTTTCTCTATTAGTACTCTGGGCGAGGACTCAGCACTCAAGGTTACCCTCACTTTAAACTGCCGAAGATAAAAAGCGCCATCCTCATTAGCATCTATAGGTAAAACCTGGCTAATCTTATTCACACTTATCCTTCTCGCGGTGACATCTTGGCCCCGTTCTTCTGTTCGTTCTTCGGCTAAAGATTATGACCTCATTTCCTGAGCATTTTCTTCCTTAAATCTGCTTACCAATCATAAAATAAGGGACGTTTCAAAATGTCTCCTAGATCCATCTCTTTTTTTTTTCTCTCCGAGGTAATTGAACACAATAATAGAGTCCAAAGAGATGCATGAATCTCCATAGTAATAGTGGTTCCTTAGAAGACTTCTTTCCATTTTTAAAACTGTTTTGTTTTTCCATATAGCTATGACATCTGTTTAAAGGATCAGGCTGAAAGGAAGCCGCGGTTTTTGATAAAGGATGTTATATTTAGCTGCTAAACAGGGCTGTTATATTTCCTTTTTTAAGCCGAGGCAGGATAAAATGGGGATGATACAAAATTCTTTTGGACCTTATTTAGCCATGAGTCAGGGGTTAACGGCAGGATATCTTATGGGATCTTAATAAAAAGGGAACAATAATAATAATAAGGAATTCAGGAATGTATTCGGGACTATTTAAACATTGAGTATTTTGAGAAATAACGGTTGAAGCACCACTGACTGATTTAGTTTGATCAGATTTAGTTTATGCTCAAAAATAACACTTGCGGAATGTTTACACATATAAAAATGAAATTTGTGGATATGTCTGGAAAAGTTCTGGGAGACTCACCCATGCCTGAGTTGACGTCTCCGTTCTCATGGTCTGCGCCGTGGTTGTTAGCAGCGTGGTAACTGTTTAAAACCTCCAGCTTAATCTTCTTCTTCATGGCCTCAGCTAAAGTAGCAGCTGTCAGACCTGTAACACACAGTGAAAGGGAACGACAGAGAGAAAAAGAGAGAGACAGAGAGACAGAAAAAATAGATGAAAGAGAAGGTACATTTTACTGTTTCTCATACGTTGCTTTTCAAGTTCAAATCTTCATTCTTTGTAGTTTTAATCACGTCACATCTATAACATGAAAATGTCACGTCCATAACATTATCCGAAATCATTTATTCTTAAAAAATGAAATTTTTTTATAATTGTACACTTTTTGTTTTTATTTAAATGTATTTCCTGGTACAAGTGTAATGCTTTCTGAAGCTATCTTTACAATTCACATAGTTTGTAAAAAAAACTCTACTCTGTCATAAAGGTATGTCATCACATCCATCCAAAACTGAAAGAAAAAGAAAAAAGTTTCTGATGTAATACAAATCTGTTGCGATATTACCTAATTACCTTGTGTAAAGACTGTTTTAGATTCTTCAAATGTGTTTTTCTTGATTAACCTTATCACAAGATTTCCCTTCATTCTTCATTTTAAAACTTTTGTGTTCGAACACGGTGGTGTAGTGGTTAGCACTGTCGCCTTGGACCTCCAGGGTCCGGGTTCGATTCCCGTCCGGGTTCAATTCCCGTCTCTGTGTGCATGGAGTTTGCATGGAGTTTGCATGTTCTCCCTGTGCTTGGTGGGTTTTCTCCGGGTACTCCGGTTTCCTCCCACAGTCAAAAGATATGCAGGTTAGGCTTATTGGCGTTCCCAAATTACCTGTAGTGTATATATGTGTGTGCCCTGTGATGGATTGGCACCCTGTCCAGGGTGTACCCTGCCCCGTGCCCTAAGCCTCTTGGGATAGGCTCCAGGCCCCAGTGACCCTGAATACAGTATGAAGCGGTATAGAAGATGAGTGAGTGTGCTCAATCATCCACTTTATGTCAAAAAGAAATGTGTTTTTTTTATATACTGTCAGTGTTTGACATAATGAGGAGAAAGACACTTCCACTGAGCTGAGTGACAGGAGAAGTGGACAATGTCAAATTAAAATGCCAAAGTGACTAGTCTATTAATATCTACTTGCGCTGTCAAATGACTGGCCCTCCAAGAATTCACAGTCTGCTCTGAGAACAGATATTATGCCAGTGACGTTAAGAATGATTGGGTGTGTGAGGATAATCAGTTATATGATATATTGCAATATTCAGGTTCCGTGTGAGCAGAACCAGAGCAGCATGCCCCATATCGCACACTCTTAATTACCGTGCACAGTATTAGAGTATTAGGCATCTGTCTCTGTTGAACCGCTCTGACTGTGTGAATGTGTGTGCGTTTATGTGAGTTGTCAGTCTTATGCCATAATTCAATTAGGCCCAGATTAGTATCATGTCAGTGCCTTGTTCTAGTCTCATTCCAACACCAAATTTATGAAACAAACATGACAAAACCAAGCTGCTTAGAGTTGCTACCCTGTCTGAGAGAACCACTGACATACTGTATGTATGCTAAATACTGTATGTATACCGCGGACAAGAAAATATGTTTATATGTTCGTTATTATCTTCAATCAATCCTTCTCAAAAACAGAACTCTAGTAATGACCATAATAAATAGTTTAAGCTAGATCTGAGTTTATGTTAAGTATTTATGGTTTATGGTTACATTTACGGTCAAGCCTGCTAATAAAAATTAGAAAAATGATTACTCACATTTACATTAAAGCGCTCATTTAATACGGCTATTTGAGAGATTCTCTTTAATTGCTAACGTTAGACGCCAGTGTTTCGCTAAACCTCAAACCTTTCATATTTGTTTGGAAATGTTTGAAGTTTAATAGTACTGTATGTCTCAATAATTCAAATAAATCCATTAAACTGAATTAAAAATTCATGACTATCCTACATTATACATTATGAAAATGTATAAACGGGGGAAATTAAGTGTAGCTTTTATACGACTTTGCTTATATTTTAGCTGGAGGTCAGTGTGGAAGTTTGGCTACACCATCATGCAAAACAATCGGTTAAGGCTGCGGCTTACTGATTGAAAAGTTGAAGGTTCCAACCCCAAGTTGTCACTGTTGAGCCTTTGAGCAATGACCCTTAACATTATCTGCTTCAGGGGCGCTTGTATCCTGGCTGACTCTGTGCTCTCACCCCAGCTTCCAACCCAGCTACTGGGATACTGTACTGTATGTGCAAAATTCCCTTCACTGTGCTGTAAGGTACATGTGACAAGTAATTAATTCATCATCATATGTTTTTGTTTTTGCATGTGCTGGTATTGTGCTTAACCATAAAACACTAACGGACTAGCTATATGTGCTATTAAGACTTATAAGAATAAAATAAGTCTGGCAGGAATTCTCCTGAACAGTCAAGGAAAGTGACGAGTGGAGTTTAACTAAACAGTTTTCTGATTTAAGTTGCTCTGTTTGCAATGTAATATAATTGCTGAAGTAGCAGACCTACTGTACTGTAAAACCCCTAAAAACTGTGCATTGATGAAGGCGTAACACTGATTGACATTTACAGTACAGAAAACTTGTAACACAAGCACAGAGTCTCTTAGCCGCAGTAGAACGTTTGAATGGTGCATTGTACATTTCTGCTCATTACTATTTCTGCTAGACTTGAACTAGTTCAAAAACAAAGTTTTAAAGAAGGCCGTACATCTGTGACGATCCCGGCTGAAGTGGCTCGGAGCCCACTGAAGTCGTTCCTGTGTACATCCGTCGAGTGGATAACTTGTCGCCAACTTGCGGGAGAGGCGCATCTGTCCGTTTGAAGTGTACACAGAATCATTCACCAACACCACTTGCAGATTACAGGAACTCGGCTGGGAGTTATTGCCACATCCCCTGTACAGTCCTCCATGCAGACTGACCATGTCTCTTGCGTACTGAGAAAACTTTCTACTTTAATGGCAAGCACCAGTGAAACACTGCGATACTGTAAGTGCATTAGTGCAGCAGGGGATTATATAGAGAAATAAAGGTAAGTTTCTAAGACTCGATCTCCGCTCATATAAACAGCACAAGCACAAATATAATCTCGAAAATATGATCCTGTCAGATAAAATTATATTTGGCGAAAACTTTCCCAAACACTCCAGAGAAGTGCATTTCACACACTCAGACCAGCCTAAACTGAGTCCTGCTACTTTTAGCTACCTGGCATTTAGACAAACTGAAACTGTCTACAATTTATGTGGAAGTTAAAAGGAGACACCGTTTGTGTGTATGTGTGTATGTGTGTGTGTGTGTGTGTTTTTCTCAGTCGCTCTCCAAATGCTTTCACAAAATGTCAAGATCAGAGCATGAAAGCCAAAGCCCCCATTCAGCCAGTAGAGAGAACGATATCAAAGCGTTCTTCTTTCTCCCTCTTTTGAGCCTCTCAAAAGAAAAAAGAAAAAACTGTCCTCTTTCCATCTTCCTCTCTCTCTTTTTTCCCTCCCTCCGTCCCCCCAGAGGCTTTTGAGTTCCCATCTCCATAGTTGACATTGATAGTGTGACCTCTGTTGAAGATAAAAGAAAACTTGAGGCTGCCTACATTAGAGATCCCACCTCCTCAACACACCTTTCTTTCGCTCTTTCTCTCCCTCTCTTTCTCTCTCTCTCTCTCTCTCTCTCACACCCGCTATCTCTCACCTGCTCTTTCTGAACGAGTACAAACGTATGGGCCTCTCTTTCTAGGGCTCTCTTTGAGGAGTGGCGGGAAAAGAGCATATTCACACACACACACACACACTCACACACACACACACACACACACACACACTCACACGCATACACACACAAAGGCAAGAGCAGCTCAGATGTCGCAGCAGATGAGTGTTTAGCTTCACAGACCCGCCGGGAGGGAAAGGTAGCGGTTTACACACTGTACATTTCTGCTCATTACTTCGCTAGACTTGAACTAGTTCAAAAACAAAGTATGCATAATGAAAAGTGTCTTATTCAAAAATGATTTCTTTATTGTTTAAAAAAAAAAAAACCTGAGGACCCCCTTAAGATTCATGGGATAGAGCACTTAGTGTGCAGTTTAATGTTTTCTGTACTAAAACACCTCATTTAACTCAACGACTTAATTATCAAAGCGTAGGTGATTTTTAATCAAGGCATGCTAGTAGCATGAGATCAGAAAGTGTAACATCTTGGTCCTCGAGGACTGCCTTTGGGAAACGCAGGGAAAAGGGAAATGAAGGAAGGTCTTAATTGGACTCCATCTTGGTTTTCTTCACCGAGAGCGTTCATTAGTTGTGTGCTGATATTACATTTTTATACTATAATAATTGCCTAGCTGTCAAGTCTGACCTGATTATGTTCCTGATCACTTGCCATACTACTTTAACTGTACTGTACAGTATGTCATGGTTTATAGTAAATTTTATTGCACCTGTTTCTTAGTTTAGATTTAAACAGATTGTCTGTGTAGATAAAATTATACATTTGTGTGTATAAACCGCATTAATGAACTGAGTTTCCGAGTTATGCTTCCGTCCTTGTGTCAGGTTTTAACTCTTCTTGGTTGTTTAAGCTTTTTGTTTAAGGAATTTCAGGTTTCTTCTTTAAAAAAAAATTGCCCTGAGATGTGAATAATTTTGTAAATGCATGTGGCGTCCATTCAGGGTGTATTTCCGCCGCATACCCACTGGCATTCCTGCTCAAACACCCACAACGTTTTTACGAAAGGGCTTTTAGGATCTTTCATAACATCACAAACAAATGACTAGGTTTATCATTAGTAGCTCCACCTGAGGCACCAGGTCCTTCTGGTAGGCCCGCGCCAAAAATCACGTTTTAGGATATCTTGCAGGAGTATCGCATTTTTGAGCAGCATTATTGTCCCATTTGTTAAAAAGGTTCCTAAAGTCCTCTAAGGTACTTTATTGGGTTCATCATCCCACAATTTTCTTGACTGGAGTTCCATTAAAGCAGAATCATGGACAAAACTGGCTGTAAGCTTTTAGCACTGTGAAGGAATCCCCTTATGAAATCATAGTATAATGTGGTTGTGGTAATATTGTAAACCAATATTTCCAATTTTACTTTTCAATTTTCAAGAATCTCTCAACAGGTGACTAGAATTCAGCACTGAATTTCCTTTGCTCATATGGATACTGCCTTCAAATTCGTTCAAAGTCAGAAGACCTTTCAAGCGTGACTCTGGAAGTGCTAATGTTGCCCAGAACCTCTGCTTGTCTCGGCATCCTCGTCCTGACTGGAATGCAGCGGTAGTAACAATGTGTCATTGAATATTAGGATATATCACGTTACCAATTGTGGGCACAAGTCTTTTGTTAACATGTCAGATTTGGTGTTACCTGTGTGAGACATGATTCCTGAGGACATGAGTCCAGAGACAGAATGGGGCAGGATGTGTGGACTCTCGGGGGACGTCACACTCTGGGTCCTTTTCGGAGGTCGGCCAGGTCTGGAGCTGAAAAGCGAAGAACACAGAGCTAGTTCAAATTCAATTGCCTACGCTGAATACGAGTGCGATCTGAAACTATTGTGCTGCAGGGACAAAAGAGATCAGGTGTATCAAAGGGCAGAACACGTTAATACCGTCCCTCACACACACATTTTCACACACACGCACAGGCTGGGTCTTTTATTTGGATCAGGATAAAGTGTCCTGATCTAAATGTTCATAACAAAGTCTCAGGAATAAATAGAAGACCAGGCATTTATTTTATATGTAAATGACTTGACGTGTAAATATACATTTATACATCGAGAGAGAGAGAGAGAGAGAGAGAGAGACTTGGACAGATTCACAATGCAGAGTAAGCGTCAGTAAATGCTCTCAAGGACATTCACCGTTCTGCCGTCTCTCTCTTTTTCCAGTAATTAGATCACACAGTAGACTCATCTGCCTTTTCCACAATCAGCCATTTTTCCCTCATGAATTATTGATACCGTGCGCCTCGTTACCTGCTCCTCTGCATTCACGCACTTCATCTGAATTCGAGTTTACACATGGCAAGATCAGCTCTCTGCTTAACGCACTGACCTGGATTTCTTCTCACATTACTCACACTCACCTCATTTATAGCTCGCCTGTTGGATATGAGATAAAAAGTGACATCTGGGTTAGCTGGCTAGCTAACAGTTTCTCGCTTGACTCAGATGTCAAAGGATTGACGCTGCCGTTTTCTCTACCTGTTAGCATGTTCTGAGATACTAAAATAGAAAATAACAGTTTTAGCATGTTTTCTGTGGTAAAAAAAAAAAAAAAAAAAGTATAGCTAATAATCTGCCTCCATCCATCTAGGAAGCTTTGTAGTCCAACTAGGGATCGTGGAGGCCAATGGTGACTATTGTATTTATTCCTCCAGTCAACATTCACCCATGCATTCATGCACTATGGGCAATTTGGGAACGCCAATTAGCCTAATCTGCATGTCGGCAGGACTGTGGGAGGAAACCGGAGTACCCAGAGGTAACCAAGCATCTGGAGAACAGGCAAACCCAATACACACAGACCCAGAGGCGGGAATTGAGTCCGGCCCCTGGAGTTGCAAGGCGACAGTGATTACCGCTAAGCCACTGTCCCGCCAATAATCTGATTAGCTAGATAACATAAGGTACAATATACTCAAAACACAATTTCTCACTTACGCCAAATGTCGTCCATCCAGACATTTAGACGGTTAAGTTTTGTACCACAGCTATAAAGCTAATGTAGCTCATCTGCTAATGTAGCTCAGTCTAAAAGCCATCACCGTCTTGAGTCATTCAGTATGCTTTTTTAATGTATGCTTATAAACTATGCTAAATTCCTGTAGCTTGTGTCATTCCTGACTTATCTTTAACAAACCAAAGGATGTCACATAGCTTAAAAATACAATAGCAATAGGAGAGTTTTATAAAACCTTGTTTTTTTTTTCCTTAGCAAAGTTTGTTTTTATGCTAGCCTCAGGCTTACAGTAGATAGGCGGCTCACGTACTGTACATGTGGCAAGAGATGATAATATAGTAATAATTTAATCTCACATATTAAATCGTTTAATGTACAAATACAAGCAAAACAAAAAAAAAACAAAAAAAAACGTTTGTAAGGACTCTGACAGGAGTTTTTTTTTTACTTTGTTAGCTAAATTAGCCGAAGAATCTTTACTGAAAGTCTGTGTATGTTTATTTTTTTCCGCCCAAACTGTTTCTTTAAATTGAACATTCACGGACTGTTCATCTGTGCTGTAGCTTATATGCCACCTGACACACGCGCGTGCGCGCACCGCGAGCGCCAATCATCCCTCATAAAATATTAAGCTCCCCACCATTTGCCCTTTCAAAATCTCCCTCTCGCCGCTCCCTAATTGTTCCGTTTCTTTATCTGTCTGCCGCAGAGAGTAAATAAATGAACAAAATGGCTTTTTCTTAATGGCAGCGAGTGACCTTTTAAACTGTAAGGAAGGATTATGACAGGTTTAGCTCCTTCACCTCATCTCATCCACAACTCATGTCGCCAAAGAGCAGTGTGTTGTACAGTATCGCAATAAATATATTCATTTTTTTAGCACAGGTTAACTTAGCAAAGAGCTAAGAAAAATGCGCAAACAGGTCCACACACACACACACACACACACACACACACACACAGCGTATGTAACAGGTCGAGCAGTTAGGTCATCTTTTGTTCTGGACATGTGCGTGCCTTTCTCATATAACAGATCAGATTATCAAATACAGCCCTGTTTCTCTCCGTGCCCTTTTCTTTGTAGCATTAAGCTTTAAATATGAGAGATCGTATAATCTTCAGGTGTTTTTCTTTTTATTATTTTTTAAAATTTATATTATTCCAGTGTGACTATGAAATGAAATACTTAAAAATTTCTCTGGAAATGCATGTATCACTAAAGAAATGAATTGTTATAGAGTGGGAATCTATCCAGTCATTAATATTCATAGGCAGATCATTGCCGCTGATTATTATTCATTTGCTGACTTGCAAAATTTCATCTGTGAGTCTGAGATTAATGTAGCATATGATGAAGAAGAAGAAGAAGAAGAAGAAGACGAACTAAATATTTAAGACGTTCCAACAGTAGCAACTTGGCTGTAGAAATCAGCGAGGTACTGTTTGCTTAGGCCAGTAAATAAGCTAGCTAATGCTGTAGCACACCCAAGGTAAGAAAACCAATTTCATGCTATAAATATTTCATGTATTTCATGCTATAAATGAAATACATTTCATGTATTTTGCACCAAGGAGGGCAAATGTTTTGTTGCTTTTTCAAAATAATTCAAGATTAAGTTGGATGCAATTTTTAGCCAATGTTCTTGGATAGTGATCTTAAAGGAGGCAGTTCTAGTAGAAGGTCCGTCTGAGGGAGGAGAAGCTTTGACCTTTAGGCTTCCAGTTTGAACAGTACCTTGAATCACAATACTTCAACCACATTTGTGTTGTATACGCATCAATAAGGAGTCCTTTGTCGAGATGCTCCAATTGATTTCAGATCATTTCAGGTTAATTGGCCATGACTGCTGATTGGCCGATCAGACGTGGATATGGCACATTCTGTAACGATTTTGGGCACGTGCCCGAATGCGCCGCTAGTCGATTGTGTCCGTCTGAGCTTTATTCTCGCACAGTACAGTGGTTGAAGAAGCACATGTCTTGAAGAAAGCATGTGATAGCCTTCATCCTCCTTGTTTAATTTTAATTTTTTTTTTGACTTGAAAAGAAAATTGCAAGAAAATTGTAACCGAGGCATAACTCATCTTGCGGTTCTAGCGTTCTCTCTGGAAAGATTTTCTTACACTGACGATCTCCTGTAGAAGTTTTCCCAACAATTAAACCAAAGATGGTTTACTATTTAATGGACCTTTTTCCTGTGCATCAGTCAGTCAATCACATTAGTGGGTTCGAATAATATGCAAATCTGTTTTCTTTGTGACATTTTAAGCCTCTTGAGTGGCGGGTAAAAAATAGAGGGGATTGTTTTCAGAGAAAACCACCCTACAGTAAGTTATTATAGACTAAACACCGCCCAAAACCCAGAAATATTTCACAAGACGACCCTTGTAGCACATCCACACTTACACAAACACACACCACACTCACCGATTTTAGCAGCACAAACATATCGGCTGCATCAATTCAGACTGAGAACTTGACGTGGGTTGACTTTCTGTTAGTGCTGTAATCATGAGGAGTTATTACTGTATCAGTGCTAATAAAAAAACGCAGGGCCTACACAGTATGTGTACACACACACACACACACACACACACACACACACGCACACACACTTCTTTCTAGTCTCTCCAGAAGCGAGTTGGACACCTAATGGCATTTTTAATCATTCCTAATGGGCAGCGTTTTAATTAAACCCATACTGACGGCACCAGATTAAATGCAGCTTTAATCCGAGCCACGCAAATGACTAGCTCCAGGAAGCGCAAAGCCTGATCGGCAGGGATGATATAATTCGCGGCGTAATAAAAGCAAATATAAAGTATTAATTGTGCCTCCTTTGGCTAACAAAATGGACACGATCTTTATCGGTGTTACCGCAGTAGAAAGTTCATCTCACTGATGCGTGGATGGGAAAACGCAATAAACAGGGAATTTCAGCAGAAAGACAGAGAGAGAGAGAGAGAGAGAGAGAGAACAAAAATGTAACTTAGCACTCAGGGTGCCTTTGAGGACATTTAATTAAAATCTAATCCCACATTCATTAAGGCTCCCATAAATTAAGCTGTCATTCATAAGATTTATGGATTCTCATTTGCATACCGCACAATTCATCAATTACAAAGGTATGAAAGGGGCACAACACCCTGTGGGCTGCCCACTGCCTGGCAAACAACGGAGAGAGAGAGAGAAAGAGAGAGAGAGAGAGAGAGAGAGAGACAGAACAGCAGGCTGTCAAGTTCCTTCCTAATCTAATTGTGTTGGAAACCCCTGGCAAATACTGTCTGCCGTCGCCCATATGCACCTTTCAATTCTGCATCGCTCACACTTCAAACGCGCTCTCCTCGTACGGTCACAGTGCCAAGACAGATGGCACAGATCTTAAAGAACCCCTGAACGCGTCATTTTAAACATTTTAAATAATTTATGTAAAATAATAAACTGTTTAATACGTTTTAATGCTCGGGACGCTCCTTAAAAAAAAAAACGGCCTATGCCTTTCCCCGCATTAAATATTCAAGTGCCGATGAATATGCATGGGTATGCTAATTGGATCCGCCCACACACCCTCCTGCGATGCCAAATAGCTAGATGACTAGATAAGCGCTCGTAAACTAGCTCACATTTGTCAACGTTAGACACGAGAGCTTGATTTCTCGTTATAATATTCAGCGCTCGATCCTCATTGGTCAGAAAGTGTCGATTTGTTTTTTATAACACTGACGGGAAACCTGGCTTTCAAGGTTTATAATTATGCATTAATTCCACACGGGCTTGTCGTTCTAAATGCTGATATGAATGCTATCCGAAAGAATTTTTGCATTGACAGCAGAAATTTTGCAAGAAATTTATCTCGGCGTACATACAAGCATTTTTGCTGTACGAGTCAAAGTTGCGCATCATTTTGTGCAAGATTTAGTGAAGACATAGCACCATGGTTCCCGAGAATGTGAACAAAGATGGTAGCAAGAATAAAAGGGATCCACTTTCAGTTTCATTTTTAAGGCAGCCAGTGTCAAGAGGCATCATAAATTAAAGTTAACTGAGGTTTAATGTCTATTTATTTCATATTTTACTTCGTTTACATGTCTCTTCTAAAGGCGGATTGTTTTTTTATGCAAAAATATCATTATAATGTTGGAAATTGGTAATATCCATAATATTTTTGGGTGGCTGGAACGGATCAACTGCATTTACATTGTTTACTATAGGAAAATGCGTTTCACAATACAATAAAATTCCCAGCCAGGTTCGATTCCCGTCTCTGTGTGCATGGAGTGTGCATGTTCTCCCCGTGCTTGATGGGTTTCCTCCGGGTACTCGTGTTTCCTTTCACAGTCCAAAGACATGCAGGTTAGGCTAACTAGTGGTCCTGAATTGCCCGTAGTGTGTGCATGTGTGTGTGCCCTGCAGTGGATTGGCACCCTGTCCAGGGTGTACCCTGCCTCGTGCCCTAAGTCGCCTAGGACAGGATCCAGGCCCACGTGACTCTGAAGACTGGATGGAGTGGTATAGATGATGAGTGAGTAGAATTAAAGTAAGGTTTCTGTTGAGAAGACAAAAAAGTCAAATGCTCTATTCATGAGACCTGACCTGCA
Organism: Clarias platycephalus; assembly: GCA_030068275.1. Lineage (NCBI taxonomy): Eukaryota > Metazoa > Chordata > Actinopteri > Siluriformes > Clariidae > Clarias > Clarias platycephalus. The sequence goes on along the minus strand of JAQQZT010000010.1, from coordinate 8,359,442 downwards.
GCTGGTCCGATCTCCACATGTTCAGCAAAAACACCACAACCCATCTGGTTCACTACATTACAAAAAGGAATCTTCCTGTTTTATTTTTTCCAGCTGAACAGGAAGTGCCCCAAATGAGTATAGAAAGTGTCATGATACAATACGTGTCATACATACAGTAGTTACAGCGTTTAACCTGATTGGATAGTATTTGTTGTTTCTGAGTGTGAATGGAAGAGACGTGTCCTAGTTGAGTGTTTGCTGCTGGTGCGCGAACACACGTCCTCCCACCTACATTGCACACACACACACACATACACACACACACATACACACCTGTCTCCAATTCACTGCTTCATTAACTCTGCATATTAATCAGCTCTCTTTCCTTACGCTCTCTTCGGTCTCCTATTCCTCTAATCCTCCGAATACCTAGACATCCATTCCTACATAAAGCGCAACTTTTCCCTCAACACAGTGTGTCTTTACTCTTATTAATGAGGGTAGTGTTCGCTCAGACACCAAGGTTACATTGTGATGACCGGCAGGTCATGGAATTAAATCTGGAGAATGACAGAGAGGACAGGACCTTCCACCCTTAGCCTCTCATCGCTTTGCCTGCGTTGTATTCTGCTTGCCTCACATAAATGCAAATCAATAAATGTAAAACTCCATGGGCGAGCAATGAAATTTACACAAATTTCCATAACCCAACCTAGAACCCTAGAAATTTGGTGTCTGTTCTGCATTTTCTCTAATGAGCGACCGAGGTCATTCTCTATGTACCTGAACAATCATGCAGAATGCCTGCCAATAATACAAACAAATTTCTCCATTGACCTTCTTTGTAACATTTTAGTCTGTGTGTCTGAAGTTACACAGATCAAGGTTGTTCTGGTTTTAACGCCCTGGCAAACCAAAGCCAGGGCACGGAGAAGGGGTGCGTAGGGTCTGGTGCATTGCCAGTTTTCTTAGATTTCATGACAAAGCTTCTGTGCGTTTTTTTCCCTGCCTAGACGCCACATCAACCTGTTTAACATATACGTTAATGGAAATGGTCTTTGAAAACATATGTTGGACAGTTGAGCATTTTATTCATTTGCTTTTTGTCTGCTTTAGCGAGATTATGAAGTAATTATGCAAAAGTCTTGAGACACCCCTCATTTCTTTACATTTTACTTCCAAAAGACTTTCTTGTATTCTTTTAATATAGTCTTCCAAACACACTGTCAGTGCAGTAAAAGCATGTCTCAATAGAAAGGGGGAAAAAAATTATAATTATGGAATCGTTCAGGCGATTGGCCTTCCCAAAGCATGGATCTCAACATTATTGCAGCAGTGTGGGATTGTCCAAAGAACAGCTTCGTAAAGTCCTTCAAGAACCCTGGAGAAGTATTCCTGAAGAAATCCTGACTAAGAGAGTTCAGGATGTGTTGAACAGTTAAAGTCGTACTAAATATTATTTACCCCACATTTCTTCATGATCTGCTTCTGAAGAGACAGACGTTCTTGGGTATATTAATGTAGTGTCAAGGAATAACTCTCCAGGCTTCCTGAAGAACCTTAATTTTTGTCTCTCATTTTCACTGCAGACCCTGTACCTGAGGAGCTTCAGAGGAATGTTTTTTGTTTTTTAAGCCACACAGTGACCTATGAATCATTCAAGCATGAAGAAATTAACACACGAGTTAGTGTGAAACAGCTGCACAGATGATCAGGCTGGTGATTAGCATACTGCTGATGCTGAAGTGGTTGGAACAGATGAGAGGGGAAATGAGGTTGCTGCTGAAGTTAAATTTTTTTTTAAAAAAGTACATCCCAAACTGCACCATTGTAAACTGTTCCATAATAAGAAGTAGGTCAAAATAGTATGCCACTATGTAATGTTTGTAATGTTAGCCGGTGAGCCATCATCAGGATGTTAGAATCCGGCAATGCCACAACACCCCAGTTATAGGCATCTGTCAGCTAACGTATGCAGAAAATGGCAGATAGCACTTGTGTGTGTTTAGCTCCCTTGTGACATATCATTCAAAGAGACATGATGGGTTTATTTGTCTCATATGAATCATACAGTATGCTAGCCTTGGCCTCCCTGGTTGTCATGTGATGTACTTGTAAAGTATCCACAATGGGAAGGTCAAGTAAATATAGTATAACTCAAATAATGTACTAAATGCATTGTAAAGTAAAGAGTGGGCTGTTCAACTTTTTAAAGCACATTTTACCCTGAGAATCGTTTGGGTCCATAAGAGGGCGCTGTGGTTTAAACGTTAACATTTGTGATTTCAAATGACATACTCAAGAACTTGCCTAGTCTGATATGCCATGTGAGATGCAGAACCTGTTGCCACAATGCTAAATTATTTCTATTTATGTATTTTTTTTAACTTGCTACCAGAAGAACACTGCCCCCTGGTGATATGGAGTGATATTTCTTTTCGCTTATAATGAATAGCCATGCTTCTTTTTTTTCACATCAAGTCTTCATGAATAACTTGAGTGAAATTCTTCGATTCTGGATCTTGACATATTTCCTTTTGAAACAGGAAGTCATATTTTTTCCTCAACCGAGGGATGTTTGGAGAAGACGCACAGCCAAAAATACACTAAGGAACTGGGTTCGCTGCTAACAATCTGCTACTGTTGAGCAAAACCCACCCATAGAAGCGGGACAGAAGTTTTTTAGAAAGCGTCTAAGTGAATCAACATATAAATATCAATAATAATAATAATAATAATAATAATAATAAAATGAAATAACGAACGGTTACATTCTCCCAAAAGTTAGTTTAACGAAGTAGTTTTATTTCAATTGTTTTTCAGTTCTTTTCATAAGACTGGACATCTGGTCGGGTCATAGACCCCCTCCTCTTTATTTTTAAAAGTCGCTTTGGATAAAAGCTTCAGCCAAATGAATAATGTAAGTGTCTGAGCACAACATTTTTCTTTAAGGAAGCTCCAAACAAAAGACATTGAAACCTCTCAATGTCCTTTCCTGAAGTGTATGATTTGAATTTTCATATCCATACTACACACGCTCACAAACACACACGCACAGATTCGAGTGGAATGACCCTTTGAGGAAACAGAGGGGGTTTACGCCAGGGTCAAAGCGGGAAAGGCGAGAAACAAACATCCCTTATTCAGACCTCAAACAGGAAGTTGCCTCACGATGGGCCGTAATTGGAGCCCTTATCGGGGCTCTGTGTGAAAGCCGCTGCCCAAATAAGCCACTATTTATGCTGCAGTCTGTGCTGCAGTATGTAATGAAAGCTATGTAAATAGTGCTGTGAACTTCAGAGAGAGAGAGAGAGAGAGAGAGGGAGAGAGAGAGAGGGGTTAAACATCTGTGTCTTACATACAAACATTACTTGTACATTCCCATTCTCATCACACACACACACACACACACACACACACACACACAAAACAGGAAATATCAGCAACGGAAATAATAGTACAGCAAACATCTTACAAACAGAGCATTTTTCCAAAACACACACACACACACACTATTTCAGGACAAACATAAACTATCCAAAACCTCCTCCGGGTGCTGTGAGTCTACAGAGATTTCAGTAATTCCCACAATTCCATCTGACCTTCTCCAGAATAACAGCTGCTCCTGGAACAACCTGATTATTAACGTACAAATGTGAACATGCAGCCGCGTCATTTACAACATGATTACATTAAACGGAAAGCAAACACTCTGTATAAATCACCACATGGCTAGCTGTCCGAGCCGCTGCGTGATACGAGGTGTTTATTAGGATGAGGACGTGTCGCAGTGCCCGATACAACCTACTGTACGATCGCAGAGAGCTTGTATAGTCTGTGTGAGATCATTCTTTATGTGTTCGGGCTAATGCAGGGATGTCTCTTTTACTTCTGGATGATTAATGCAGGAACTAGGCTGAGCTTCCCCCAAAGCACTGCAGCACAAAGATCATTGTGAAAGGGGAGAGGAAACATCACGCTCTACCAGTTTAAAACGAACTTTATGATACTTTTGGGAAACTGGGCCATAAAGGATTAAGGTCACCCTGAACTTCATAAAAATGCGTTCTGTGTATTTGATTTTTATTTTTTATTATGGCGAATTCTTTTTTTCCCCCCACGTATTATTATTATTATTATTATTATTATTATCACACACCCATCCAGCTCTTCGCTAGTATCCAACAGCTACCAGGGTGCTACAGTAACGATGAAGACTAGCATGTGTTTTCCCATGAGACACGTGAAGAGAGTTAAGCTCGTCCGCTGCTCTTTATGTTGTACTTCTGGCCAGTTTGACACACTTGGTGAACGATGAGGGCTGTCCGCCCTCTTCCGCATACACGGATGTCCATGTCTCACTCTGATGTGACTCTCACCCCAAGGGGGGAACATTTTATTTCTGTCTTTCTGATTTTATTAGAAAGTTGAACAGGGACAAGCGAGTGTTACAGTGTCAGAAAAACTTTCCAAAAATTGTGGTCGTGCTAATTTGGTAGCATTATGACGTTGGGACAACGTTAACTATAGTTTTTTTTTTTTTTTGAAGGTTAGAATTACTTTGACGACAATTCTATTTTACAAATGACTTTTACAACTGCTATATTAAGAAATATTATATACAGTATGTTATTTTTTTTCTTGTCACAAAATAGGTCAGAACACCTTTTAGATTTCTATACCAAAAGTACTGTAGTTTGCTGTAATATTGTATACTGACTACAATACTTTTAAAGAAAAAGAAAAGCAAATTCCAGTAACAGCGACAGCAACCGCGCTTCCTGGAAAGCAATGCTGTTTTCAAAGTGAAGTGAAAAACATATACCATGTACAGTCTTTTTCTTTTTTCTTTTCTCGCCACCGCCTTGCCTTGTTTCTTTGCTGAAATGTATTTATTTAACATCACAACACAGCAAGTCCGATTAGTTATAACTGACAAAAAGACGGAGAGGAAGAGCGAGATCAAGAGATTAACATAAACACATGAATCAGCGGGATCAAATAGTTCTTAAAGAGACTCTTAAAGACAACATGAACTACAGATAATCTAAACATAGGATAAGAAAAAGAAAAAGGAGAGTTCATTCAAGATGGTGGGTTCAAACGGCGGTTATTATTACTCTTTTTTTGTTTTTTTTAAAAATAAAATTCACAGGTATATCTGACAGTTTAAACTAAACAACATGCACCACACAACTGCATTACTTGTTTCGGTGTATTATTATTATTATTATTATTATTATATATGGATTGAAAGTTTTTAATAGTTTGTATGAATTTGTTGAGTTATTAGTTTTAGATGCGTCATTAATATAAAGACTATAAAAACAGCAATAAGGTGCATTTTAATTAATTATTAGTGAGTGTGTGAGTGTGTGAGTGAATTTTTGTAAATGTTTTAAAGTGTACCTGTGCGCTACTGCCTACTTTATCAGGACCTGGAAGAATGGTCTGTTTTTTAAAAACAATATAAAAAAAATTAAAAAAAAGCAAAATAAATAAATAATAATAATAATAATAATAATATGTCATTTCAAAATTTCAAAATGAGTTTATAAAAGTATGTATACTTTAATAAAGCATGGTGTATAGAAATATGAAGTGTATAAAAATAATTTTAGATACAGGAACTTACAAGTACACTTATTAAACCCAGGCATTTCATATTATTATAATAGGATTTACAGTAAACAATAGAACTTGTTTTGATGTAATAAGTAAAGTGCACTGTCGTGTTTTTATCTGGACCCTTTTCTTCGCAAACATGAGTTTTAACTGTAATCCGGGACATGTCCGATTGCATTTGGAGTCTGGTTCCTGTCAAGGTTTCATCCTCATCTTTCGTTTCAGGAATTTTGTTTCTTTCCCTCGTCGCCTCTGTTTTGCTCATTAGGGATCTAAATGTACATCCAGATCTCTGCAGTGTTGTGACAATGTCTATTGTTGAAAGTGCTTTATAAATAAAATTGGATTGAATGAAGCATTATGGGAAATGGTAGCTCAGAGGTGAAACTGCTGGAAAAAAGGTTAGTGGAAATCCCAGCACTGCTCGAGAGCCACCTTGGAGGTAAACAGCTACCTCTCATTTCCTCAGATGTCAACATGAATCACTTTACACCAGTCGGATTCTGTTGGTTTGGCATGAAGGCTTCCTAATAATCGCCCCTAACATGGGCTTGGAAACTCATACAAGAACAATGTATTGTTTTGGAGTAGTATTTTTTTCAGCCGTAGGACCGAACCCTCCCTCTTCAGACTGAAATTAAAGAGTCCTGCTCTTTAATTAGATTCCAATCATCTCGTCATTCTCAGGTCACGCCGATCGGCATCGCCGCTATAAATATGCCGTTAGGTTCAGCGTCGGGCGAACGTCAAAAGGTTAATTTAAAAAGCCGGTTTAAAGCTGTTATTATTGTCTCTCATTAGTGCTCTAACCGACAGGGAGCTGACAGCAGGGTCAAAGGTCAAACATGTGACTCCTCACTGTAACACACAGGTAGAGCTGACTGTTAATGGCTCTGTTATATTACTGGATTATGCATTATAACATATGGCAAGAAGAGAGAAGGAAGGAAGGAAAGAAAGAAAAAAGTACGTAAACTGTATAAAAATGGCATAAAGGTAAGGAGGGAAGGAAGGAAAGAAAGAAAGAAACAAACAAATCAAAAAGATAGATAGATAGATAGATAGATAGATGAAGTGAGAAGGTACACAAGGAAGACAAACAGAAAAAAGAAAGAAAGAAAGAAAGAAAGACACTTGAACTGAGTAATGATGACATGAAAGATCTATAAAAGAAAGAAGAGAGAAATAATGAAAAAAGTGAAGTGGGAAAAAAAGAAAAGAAAAAATTTGTAAGGATGACATGAAAGAACGAAACGAAAGAAAGAAGCTGGTGGTAAACAAGGAGGACAAACACGTGAAAGAAAAAGGAAAGAAAAAATGGAAGGAAGAAATTTAAACTGAATAATGATGACATGAAAGATCCAAAAATAGAAATAAAGTAAAAAGAGAAATAATGTTGAAGTAGGTAAGAACATAATGAAGGGGTAAAGAAATTAATTTAAGAAAGAAAGAAAGGAAGGAAGGATGAAAGAAAGAAAGAAAGAAAGAAAGAAAGAAAGAAAGAAACTTAAGCTGAGTAAGTATGACATGAAAGAAAAAAACAAAGAAAGAAAGAAAAAAAGAGAAAAGCACATAAACTAGATGAGGATGACATAAAGGTAAGGAGGGAAGGAGAGAAACAAACAAACAAACAAAACAAGATAGATAGATAGATAGATAGATAGATAGATAGATAGATAGATAGATAGATAGATAGATAGATAGAAAGAAAGAAGCTGGAGGTAAACAAGGAAGACAAACATGAAAGAAGAAGGAAAGAAAGAATGGAAGGAAGGAAGAAACTTAAACTGAGTAATGATGACATGAAAGATCCAAAAAAAAGAAAGAGAAGAGACATGATGTTGAAGTAAGTAAGGGCAAAGTGAAGAGGGAAAGAAAAAAACAAAGAACAAAGAAAGAAAAAAAAACTTAAGCTAAGTAAGGATGACATGAAAGAAAGAAAGAAAGAAAGAAAGAAAGAAAGAAAGAAAGAAAGAAAGAAAG
>JAQQZT010000010.1:8328600-8351752 GCA_030068275.1 Clarias platycephalus | reverse complement strand
ACTTAAGCTAAGTAAGGATGACATGAAAGAAAGAAAGAAAGAAAGAAAGAAAGAAAGAAAGAAAGAAAGAAAGAAAGTAGAAGTAGACAAGTTTCTCTTTCCTAGTGACCTGGAGTAAGGAGTTTCAATGAGACACACACTGTCTCGTCACTGTCTCTCATCTGTCTTCTTCGGCTGTGCATGTGTGTGTGTACATGTGTGTGTGTGTCCTTGCTGTATGTGGGACAGAGTGGGACGAGCTGACTCCTGCTGCAGTGCTGTGTGTGAGAGCTGTATGTAGGCCAGAGTGTGCAGCGTGTCTTTGGCCTCACTGAGACGCCGTGTGTCCCTTCTGTCCTCTGCTCAGCCTGGGTCCACAGCTAAAATAGGCAGATCCACACCGGCTCGTATAAATCACTGCGTACCCTCTGAAGCAGCTGGCAGATATGGGGCACGTGAGTGTGTGTGTGTGTGTGTGTGTGTGTGTGTCTTTAAGGTCTGCAGGTTCCCTTTCAAATCTAATGGAGGGAAAATACAAACGTTTATATACAATGCTTTCCTCTTTGTGTGTGGCTTTGTGGCGACATTCTTGTTATCTCTCTCACTCTCTCTCTCTCTCTCACACACACACATGCACACACACCCATCCTTTCCTCTCGGTGTGTGTGTTTTATTGTCATCTTGCTGTCTGCAGCATGCGGTGCATTAAACCCCCACTTCCCCTTTTCCCTTTCCCACACCACACACAGTGTGTTTACACATAACTCATTAAGGCCCATTCTCCCACAGAGACCATACATCCACACACACATGCACACACACACACACACACACACATACCCCGCAGGCTACTCTACCACAGCCTTTTAACAAGCACACAGCAGTTTACTTTCTATCCCGCGAAAAAACACAACTAGGCTAAACGCCACGTTACCAAGTTACGCTGAAAAAACACACCCAGAACTCTAATTTCCTTCCATCCAGGAAGTGCATGCATGTGTGTGTATTAATTAGTTTTATACGGTAGGCTTATATTTTATACTACATGAGGTATTAAAAGAGGTTAGCATACGCAATCGTTCCTGAGATTTGGTGTTGAGAATTTGTCTCCTTGGCTTTAACTTGTTCGGAAATCCTTCAGTGAGAAAGTGCAAGTGAGGAATTCTCTTTCACATATTGCACATTCCCTCCAAACTGATTAGTAATATGATTGACAGGTTATGTTACGTAATGTTATATCATAAGAATCGATTCCGTTACAATACTCTGCTCTTACAGTATATCTCTCTGTAAAACATTTCAAGTAGATTTTATAACAATTTATTTGGAAGCAGCTGATGCAAATTCAGCCCTGAATATTTATAATTTTAAAAAATTGCCGTTGCTTTTATTGTCTAGAATAGAGATCAGACAGACAGACTGCAAAACAGACAGAGCGAAGGAAACAAAAAAAGAAAAAAAGAAAGAAATGATTACACAAAGGAAAAAAAGAAGGAATGATTTAAAAAAGACAGAAAGAAAGAAAGAAAGAAAAAAAGAAAGAAACTCAGATGAGAAAGGATTACAGAAAGAATGATAAGAAAGGATGATACAAGTGAAAGAAAGAAAGAAAGAAAGAAAGAAAGAAAGAAAGATGAGATGAGAAAGAATTACACAAAGGAAAAGAGATGATACAAGGAAAAAAAGACATAAAGAAAGAGGCTGAGATGAGAAAGAATTACAAAAAGAACAATAAGAAAGGATGATACAAAAGAAAGAGAAAGAAAGAAAGATAGGTGAGATGATAAATAATTACACAAACAAAAAGATAAGAAGGAATGATGCATGGAAAAGAAAGAAAGAAAGAAAGAAAGAAAGAAAGAAGTTTAGATGAAAAAGGATAATAACTATAAGAAAGGATGATACAAATGAAAGAAAGAAAGAATAATGCAAAGGAAAAATAAAAAGGGATGATACAAGGGAAAGAAAGAACCTGAGATAAGAAAGGATTACACAAAGGAAAGATGAGAAGGGATGATAAAAGAAAGAAAAAAGAAAGAAAGAAATTATCTGGAATGAGAAAGAATTACACAAACAAAAAACTAAGAAGGGATGATACAATGAGAAGAAGAAAAAAGAAAGAAAGAAGCAAGCTGGGATGAGAAAGAATTACACAAATGAAAAGATAAGAAGGGATGATACAAGAAAGAATAGAAAGAAAGAAAGAAACTGAGATGAGAAAGGATTGCACAAAGGAAAAATAAAAAAAGGGGTGGTACAAGAATAGAAAGAAAGAAAGAAAGAAAGAAAGAAAGAAAGAAAGAAAGAAAGAAAGAAAGAAAGAAAGAAAGAAAGAAAGAAAAAAGCTGGGATGAGAAAGAATTAAACAAAGGAAAGATAAGAAGAGATAAGAAAGACATAAAGAAAGAAGAGATAAGAAAGACATAAAGACATAAAGAAAGAAAGAAAGAAAGAAAGAAAGAAAGAAAGAAAAAAAGAAAGAAAGAAAGCAAGAAAGAGAGATATAAAAATATGATCCAAAGAATCTTTAGATCTGGAGGCTCAGCTGAGTAAATCAGTAACAACAGGAGACACGGCTCAGGCTTTAACACTGTTACTTTACTAGAAGTGTGAAAACTGTCCTCTATCTCCTGATGTACTTTGTGTTTCGTAGAAATGTCTCCAGCTATCGCGACACTGTACAGTATTTGATCACATCGTCCGTCTGCTGCCCAAACATTACACAAAACGCGTCTGCTCTATAAGTGACTTACTGCCGCTTTAATCTCCCTTTCAGAAATCCAGCTGAATTAGCTCATGCTGCTAAGAAAATGAGATCAGATTACAGGTACGGTTCTGACGAGCAGAAAAAAAAGTCTTGCCTGAAAGTGTGATGTCTGAAATTAATTCTGCCTCGCTCGAAAGTCACTTAGGATGAAATGAATCAAACTTTGCGGAAATCACTTTGCTAAATGAATGAAGATGTAAACGCTTCACATCGACACGTTTAGAGAAGGATTTCATTTCATTTCGCTCTAATGCAATCTGAAGCTAAGCACTGTAACTCAGTTAATGTTTGAGAAACAACCCGGAAAATTAATGAACCGTTTTCATCACCTCTTATTCTGCAACATTGTGTGTGTGTGTGTCTGTGTGTGTGTGTGTGTGTGTGTTAGTGTGTGTGTGTGTGCACACACACCAGGGTTTGTGCCTTTATGATCAAACAAGCAGAATGGTGTGTTAATAATCAAACCAAGTAAAAAACATCACCTCTACCCAACACACACACACACACACACACACACACACACACAATCACAATGCAGATTTCTGTGCACTACAGAGGGAGCCGGAACACTGAGACTCCCTGAGGTGGAAATAATGAAAAACCCTTTCATGGAAAAGTCATCAAGCCGAGAGATGGAGGGGACCACTAGTGTGTGTGTGTGTGTGCGCGTGTGTGTGTCCTTGTGTATGTGTGTACTTGTGTGTGAGGGGGGGTCAGAACGCGTGACCTCTCATTTCATACTTTAATTAAAATCTCCCTCTGACGTCTTTCCCTCCTCTACTCCATGCTGGCTCACTTTCCGACTGCCAGAATGCACACACACACACACACACACACACACACACACACACAGTCTTTAGCAGGACATATTTCTGTTGTTCCATTGTCTCCTTATGAGAGCCGCACAGTGGGTCAGGATTCTACGTGATGAATAACAGGGTCGGAGGGTTGAATCTTCCGCGTGCCCTTCACTTACGTCCCTCACCCATAGTCAAGGTCTTCATCTGTGTCCACTTTCCGTCTCTGTTAAACCATTAACTCAAGCGCTGAGGTGTGTATCTGTCTGTCTATATACTGTATAATATGATGCCCCTTCCAAAGCAACGATTCATAAAAAATACAGGACAACATAGATAAAAATACAGAAACATTTGAAAGCAAGACAGTGAAAAAGTTTGATGTCAATACTAAAAATGTCTCCGTTACTTAAACTGGTGCAAAAATAATACGATGACAAAGTTGGGATTGAAGAATCTGACTTTTTTTCCTTACTGCGTAAGGTTCTGATTCCTAAATATTGACGCCGATGCGTCGATTCGAATCGGTCGGTTTGAACTCCTTTAGCGAGCACAAAAGTGTAAGCGCAAAATAATCTTTAGGTCTCTACAACACAATACACAAGAGCGCAATTAAACGGTAAACAGCGACCGCGCTAATATGTAATGGAGCTAAAAAATGCTTCATTAGCAGCCAGATGGAAAATTGAATCTCGATTAAATCTCAGCCCCATGTGTTTTACCGAGGTCACATTCAGCTGTGTTATAGAGGACTAAGAAAACTCAGCTAGACTGCTGTGGGGCAAAGGCTAGCCTCCTGCGCTAGTGTGTTTGAGAGAGAGAGAGAGAAAAAAAATAAAGTGCAAATATGTGTAACACTGGCCTGAGCTTATAATGATCTGTTGAATGTCAAATATTTTATTTAGCAATATTCAGCACTAAAGCTGTGAATCACATGTGGCCTGTCGATTCGATTCTGTGATTTATAAGCATTGTGATTTTCAATTCCATTCGTTTTAATTAGTACTGATGTTTGATGTCTGGTTTGTCTCAGGCACCTATATTTCTTACAGGTTTTTAAGGACTACTAAGATGACTTAATAAACATTGAAATGCCGTGTTAAATGACTGTTTAAATATCATGTCTCATGCAGAGTGATCATCTACTCCCTGCCGAATGTCTGCTCCACTCTCCGGTCCGGTAAGGGAGTGATAATGCCTATAAACTGAACAAATAAAGAATAAGCAATAGTCTTGTAAAATGGGAGTATTTTCAACTATATGTTGAAATATCAACTATATGACTAGAATAAAACATGGACTACAGTAAGTTCTCCAAAACAGCAGAAGGTTACAGGATTTTCTCCAGAGCAACAAAGTCTGTCTGGTGCATCTTCTGAGACAAGTGACACCATCACGTAAAGACTGAGCCTTTTTGAATTGCTGCGCGTACACAGTTAGGGGGCAGGAATAAAGCGCAGTCTTGGCTAGTGTCGCTACTGCTCCCCAGAGCCCTGGCTGCCAGATTGATGCTGCAGCATTCAAACATTATGTTTTCTTTTCCACAACAAGAGTAATAAACTGGTCACAGACTTCACCAACTAATGAGGCTATGTTAGATGATCTGGAGCAGCTTTTACATTGGACGCCTGTCCTGTCACAACCCTCACATTTTCTAACTGGGCTTGTGCACTGCACGCAGTGACTGGGACAGTGGTGACCCGACGGTGGTGGGGCTCAAATCTCCGACCCTCCGATCAGCAACCAAGAGCCTCATCCAACAGAGCCAACAGTGCCCCAACCTACTTATGGAAATAATGAAGGGATATTTCATTCGTTGACATCTGGACGGATTAATGTACTTCTGTACTTCTGAATTCCAAGAACAGTTATTTTGCCCTAGTCAGAGGTTGGCAAGCCAAGCATGACCTATATTGAACTGTAGAATTAAGATAACAGACACTTAAACACATCGACATACATATTCATAATTCCGACCTCAGAAATCTATAAACGTGAACAAAAACGTCATCGTGTAACTGAAGCCTGGGACTCGACTGCCATTTTGGACTACAATAAAACTATTTTTTTCCTCAGTGAAATTCAATATCATTGTCCCCCAGGCCCTCTTTTGTGTCTGTGTTTGTGTGCCAGAAAGCAGGTATGAAAGCCGGATGATAATATATTATAGATGCAACTTAACTAAAAAGAATTAGCCAAAACAGAATATCCCTGTGAAATGTAAGAACATGAGACTTACACCTGTTTAAAATTTTAGTTGAGACAGATTACAATCAGTTTCATAACTCCAGAACAAAAGTAAGAAAATAGCAAGGTCAGCCTCCAAACATGGTATGACAGATTGTGTAGATTATATTATTGTGTTATTTCTTTTTTTTTTACCAAATGATTCCTTTAAGCAGTTATAATTTAATATCAACACATGTCCAGTGTAGGAGCAGCTGCTTCCCGCAGGTGGCTCACACAGTGAAAGCTGAACAAAGCGAGAGCAGTTTAACGGCCTCGGGCTTCGACTAAACCAGCTCTCATGTTTGCTGATGCGACGCTGATCCGAGGTCGGTACTGCTCTCCGTTTCCGTATAGGTGTAAACAGGGCTTAGAACTGATCCTGGATCTGTGTGTAATGGCAGATAGCTGATAAAAGTGATCTGTCAGCTGCTTGTCATTGTTTATAGTCGACAGTGAGTACAGGCAAACTGAGGATTAAGTGACAAAGAGACAATGGTATTAACGAAAGAGCTATTTTAGAAATCACACGCACACACACATACACACACACACACATACACTTGGAGTGCTGACATTTGGAGTTTTTTCCTGGATAGCAAATTTCTGCACCACATGCAGAGCACTGACAGAAGCTATTGAATTTTGTTTGACTGCAACACACACACATATACACATGTACACACACACAAACATGAAAGACATTAATAATGCCTGTTCCACTGTTCCATGTCAGGTGATATTTTCCACCCTTCTCATCAGTACTACTGTCCACCCACATCCCTAACACACACAACACAGACACACTCACACACACACACACATACAACACACACTGTGACTAAGACATCATCTGTACCGAACCGTTGTTCTAGAACACGATCACGCTTTCTTCTCTAATGTGGCATACAGGGCTATCCGGTGTCTCGGCAGCTGCTGTGGGGTTTTTGCTGGAGTCGACGGGCTTAGAAAGATCAAAACACACACACACACACGCACAGACACACACACACACACACACACACACACACACACACTCATACCCACATACATTGGGTGTCTGCTTCCACCGGGTCTATTCAACACAAACTCCAAGGCTGTGTGCGATGCCAGATGGAAAACACACGGGAGAACTTAAAGGCTGGAAGGACAATACAAGCTTGATGGGTTACAATCTCCACACACACTCACACACCTCACATGTACACCGATTCAACCCCCCCCTGCTGTAAGCCTCTGTTCAATGCATGTTTAAGCTCCACAGAATCAAGCATCAACTGTGCTGACTGATGCCGGCTCATGTTTCCTCAGGGGTGGACATGAAGGTCAAGACAGGAAAGAGATGCAGAAAAGTGTGTGTATGTGTGTGTGTGTGTGTGTGTGAGAAATACCCCTGAGAAAGCAAACACTTCAATATCAATCAATAGTTGGCTATTACCTACCACCAAGGTCTCCAATGTTTCTCCTTCAGAACTAATCGGATCCTTGAGTGTTTGCACGACTCGCAATATAACATTTGTTTCGATTTTTATATATAAGTGGAACAGAGACGACACACCTAGGGATATAAAATGTCCATATCATGTTAAATGCTTTACCTATTATCACTAATATTAGCTGCCTTGCTTGCAAACTTGGCTAATGGTTTTAATCTCTTAGTAACATTGTTTTTACCTTACATTAACTAGCTAGCTACAAAACTTCACTACTGCTTTTAATATTGTTAATAGTTTTACATCACCATAGCTGTCTTGCTAGCAGACTTGTAATAAAGCACATTAACTAGATAACTACAAAAACACGTCTTTTCATTTGTTAATAAAATAGCTTTATCTCACAATAACTATCTAGCTTGCTAACAAATCTGCTAACTAAGTACTGCTAAGCTATATTTTATGAAAATAGTTTATCACATTAACCCATTGCTAGCAAGGCTGACTGCTGCTTTTAATCTCTTACCAGAATAGTTTTACCTCACATTAGCTAGCTTGCTACAAAACTACAAGACTTCTGGCTTTAATATTTTAATTAGCTGACCTACTAGCAAACATGGGTACTGCTTTTCATCTATTAATAAAGTAGTTTTCCTTCACATTAACTAGCTTGCTCCAAAACCTGATTACTGTTTGTGTTTTTAATATATTTTAATTAGCTGACTTGCTAGCAAATTTGTCTGTACCTTTAAATCTCTTAGTGAAGAAGTTTTACCTCACATAAGCTAGCATAGCATGCTACAGAACCTGTTAATGTAATCTGTTAAAACATAACTGGCGCTTTTATTATTTTTAATAAAATAGTTTTACCTCACTTAGGCTTTGTTACAAACATTAGATGCTGTTTTTAATCTTTTAATTCCTTTTCCTTTTTTTTTTTTTTTTAACCTCACAATACCTAATTTGCTTCCAAATTTAATTACTGCTTTTATTCATGTTATAAAATAATCACTTTAGCTTACTTTAACTTACTACAAACCTTAGTTATTGCTTTTAATCTTTTAATTTAATGTTTATACCTTATATTAGCTAGTACATAAACTGTTACCACTAATGTTAGCTGTAACTAATCTTCAAAATTTTATCTCAGTATTAGCATCCTTGTGATGCATTAGCTCAAAAACTATAAGCACATATCTAGCACTAAAATTATTATTTTTAATTCAAGTTTTAACTGCAGATACTCTGTTGTTTGGTTTACACAGATTTCCAGTACTACTGAAGGTTTTAGCAAAGCTAACTCTGGAGTCTCTGGAGTCTGTATACAAGTGCACACACACATACACACACACAGACACACAGCAGTGTGCAGGAAGTTGATAGAAAGGTCACTTAACTGGGCTAATGATGTGTGATGCTTCAATCGAGCGTTTAAGACATTCTGGAAGTCTGTGCCTCTTTTTTTTTTTTAAAGAAAAGAGGACAGATAGATAGATAGATAGATAGATAGATAGATAGATAGATAGATAGATAGATAGATAGATAGATAGATAGATAGATTAACAAATGAACAAATAAACATATAGAAAGCACCTGCCAATTGTAAGAAAGACGCAGCGGAACTGTAAGTGAGCGGTGTAAGCGTTTTTTTACGGCTTATGAGTTGCAAAATCTGCTGAGAGCAAAATGTCTTTTATGGACATTCAAGACCTTTATTGTGGCGGATGCATCTTTAATGGCTTCAACAGCTTGTACAGAATAGAAGATTATATCCCGAAAAGCACACTCTGGACAGATAAAGTTACGATAGTGCAATTCGTAAAGTCTGCAATCACAAGGACGTTTTAGTGTGAGTCAAAAACACACCTTTCAGGGAAATATGTAAACATCAGTGACGGCATGGACTCTAATGTAGAAATTTTGCATCCAATCAGAAGCTGTCTGGGGTGGGGCTTGAATCTCTTTATGTGAGTAATGTATGATTTAGAAGAGGAACTAGCTGAAAAACTGTTTTCAACTCACATCCTCAGATGTATGATCCAGGCAAATTATTAGGCTGGTCCTAAAACGGTATGCGTCATACTCTTAAACAACAGCATCATATTGATCTTTCCTGAAATTCCCTTTGAATTTAGACCACTTGTGCCTTCTGCCACTTATCTAAGGTATCTTATATGCAATAAACCGTAAGCACGATATGGTTTATAAAAGGCTGATCTGAGGTCAGTTGTGTGGTTTGTGATATTGTAAGTGAAGGTACGGGTTCAGTGGGTTGAGCTGATCCTGGGTCAGTGTGAAAGAGTGAGAATATAAAAGAGAGATGAATGACTGGAGACAGACTGAGTCAGCGCAAAGGGCGTTTAGATAAATGCAGGCAGATAGAAGTACAGAGATGGAGCAGCGGATGAAGCGATGAGGATGTGTCTTTCCACCACAGACACTGAGGTAATTGCCTGGGTTTAATGCATAATAGTTAAGACTGCAGCGAGGACGGCATCACATTAGGCAGTAATATCACTGGGTCAAAGGTGCTAGTGTGAGTGAGAGAGAACGATAGAGAGAGAGATAGAGGGAGAGAGAGAGAGAGTTAATGAGGGTTGATGAGTGAATAAGTAACTGTAGAAAAGAAACTGTGAGAAAATGTGTGTGTGTGTGTGTGTGTGTGTGTGTGTGTGTGTGTGTGTGTGTGTGTGTGTGTGTGTGTGTGTGCATTTGTTTTTTACTACGCCACCTAAAATCACTGCAGCATTTTCCTGTAAGTACTTTTCCTTTTATGGTCTATTTCGGGAATGGTTTGGATGACATGATGTTAGAAGGATCTGCTGTGGCGTGTCATCTTGAGTCAATATGAGTCACTTTTGAGTCGCCATCACACATCAGCGTTACCATGACACAGAAGTCTAGGATCAGTTACTCTCTCACTTTCCTCTAGGAGAGTTGGCTAATGTGGGGTTATAAGTGAACAAGGACTCGCTGTCAAAAAGCACAGAACGTTTTATCGTGAGGGCTCTGACATTTTTAGTGCAGAAGCAAAAAATAACCACGGACTCATAAATAAACAGTCCATACTGTATATCGGTATATTGGATCCAGGTGTAAGGAAAATGGCGGTGTGCATTTTAAGTGTTTCTAAATCTAACTCATTCCTTTATAGCTTAGAATTACTCTATGGAGGTGTGGGGGGGGGGGGTCATGGAGCCTATCCCAGGGAACTCTGGGAACGAGGAAGGGTACACCCTGGACGGGGTGCTAATCCATCGCAGGACACACAAGCACACACACACCTACACACAATGGGCAATTCGGAAACGCCAGCTAACATAATCTGCATGTCTTTAGACTTTGGGAGGAAACCACAGCACCCTGATGCAGGACTTGAACCCTCAACCATGGTGGTGTAAGGCCACAGTGTGAATCACTACGCCACCGTGCCGCCTAGCATGGAATTATTCCTTTATTAATTTTTATTATTTACCTAATGAGGTATTTTTAATCTAACCAATCTAAGACCTTGTGAGAAGTTTATCAGCACAATTGAGTTATGGTACATGTTTTATCCTTTAGTCCCAATGTCATTACTATACAATTCAAATTTTTAACTAAGCAATCATTAATTGATCAATAACGAGAAAAATTAAATTATGGGTTTGGTGTAACAATTATGCAAGAAAAGTGAGTCACAATCAAATCCATGTTAATCAACAATTCTCTTGATTTAGACTTCAGAATGTGCAAAGAATGGTCTTCTTTCTCCACATTCATATCAGTAACATCTACCAAGTTAAACATTCACATGTTAGGTCTCTCCATAATGTTGCCTAAGCAGCTGTTCGCAAAGACATGAGACAATAGAGGAAAGAAATTATGATGAAACACATGAAGGCTGGGTGACGGGGTGCTTTTCTCTCATGCTGTGCACTGTCTTTTTTTATAAGGTTTGAAAAAATGCCATCGTAAAGGTCAAATTTCACCTCTTGATGAAAAAAAACGGATGAATTTCTGACACTGTCTTTGCAGCTGTCTTCTCATGTTTTAGCTCTCAGCTGTGATTTTGCCACCTAAGCCACGCAAAGACAAAAAATTAGGACTACAAGCATACTAAAACAGTGCAGACAGGATTAAATAATCATGCCACGGAAAAAAAAAAAAAACCTCTAAAAATTTTCCGCCTGGCCGTTTTCAATTTTCTGCTCGTTTGGCCAAGACTCGGCTCACGTTTCCGAACAACTCCTCGCACCATATCCGTCCTAATTAGCCAATCCGGGCTTGGGGAGACGAGCTGATTTGCATAATTTAATCGTAAAGCGGTGCTACAAATTTCGAAATGCTGCAATCATCAAATGATCTTTTCATCCTCCCGGGGAGAAAAATATTAATACAATTAGGCCGTAATTCAACAAGGAGACGAAGGGATAAGAGGGGGGAAAAAAGAAACACTTCGAGCGTGCCCTTGTTAATTAATTTTTCTGTGGAGAACCGGGTGCTGGTGGTGACTATTTTAGCTGTAACTGGAATGTGCAGGAGCAGGGAGGTGCGATCTCACCCTATCAGGCATTCTCGTCTGTTCCTGATGACTCGTGTCATAGTCGCTTAACATCTACCAAAGAGCAGTGAGAGAGCGAGAGAGAGAGAGAGAGAGAGAGAGAGAGAGAGAGAATGAAGATAACTAGACAGTCTGAGCCAGTCTTTTAAGCACCCTCCCCCAAGATAGGTGGCTTCTCACCAGCAACTGTGCAACACAATGCTCTTTTTCATATTACGTTAAGCACAAAGGCACTCGAAGCATCCAAATGCTTGTGTGATGTCGAGTGAAACTTTGCTTTTATTGGAGATTTCATCAGCCATCTCACCAAAAAAGCATCTGCACAAAATCATACCAACAAACACAAACGACAGACCGTGATGAAATTAGATATCTGTATCATGCAGGACGTAGGCAAATGGTTTTTAATCAGCTCGGTTTAATTTTACGGTTCTTGTTCCACTTTGTGAACACCCTGAGTGCCTCTGAGTGACAGGTAAAATTAATAACAGCAAGCGCTTTAACACTTTCAAATATGTTTTCCTCCATTACTTTCACTACATTGTTACTGACATAATGCAGTTTGAATAGCATTACCATCACCAATTGGTGTTCAGGTTAGGGTATGATATTTGAATCTGACTTTAGTTATATTTAATAGATCACACTACAATAATTGTCTATATAAAGTATGCAGCCATGTTGCCACTCATTTTAGAAAAATGAAGGCTGCACAGGACAAACCTCTTAGACTGTCCTTTCTTTCTTTTTTATTCATTAAATGTTTTTTTCTTTAATTACACTTTTTTTTTTTTTTACTATAGTTGTTGTTTAATTACATTTTATTGTGTTGTTTTATTTCACATTTTCTTTGTTTTCGCAAGCATAAAAACCTGAAATTATTTTCTTGCTGTCTTGTTTAATATCTTTTTATTTATTATTTTAACTCTACCTTGCTGAATATGTTCCTATTATATGTTCCTCATTACACCACCTGCATAACACAAGGTATAAATATAGTGTGGTGTAAGTAAGAGACTAGAAGGTGGGAACTGAAGCTGATTTGTTCTTTGCACTATAATCAGCATTGTTTTGTAGCTGTTCGACAGTTTCATGATTCAGATGCAGATTTGTTTGTCATTTCAAATTTGCTCATCTTTAACGATAACGACTAGTGTTCCAACTGATTTTTGAAAACTTTTATAAACGTATAAAATATAATTAGTAGCTTATGATTTAATATGAATACTTATATTCCGGGTCCGTACATATAATAGTGTAACAAAAACACCATGAAAACTCTTCTGCAATTCTCAACTACATTCGTGAGTTATTAACCATGTTATTTATTTATTTAACCCTGATACAGTTTGCGATTTGTGCACCTACTGACTGCTTATTAACTTCTGTTTCGAGGACATGTTTTGATAGAGCACTGAAAATCATTGGTAGTTTTATGATATGTTCATTTATGATAAGCGACTGGATCAACACTCTAAATTGATGGTGCACTCATATGACAAAAAGGTTATTATTGTTTGCTATTCTTCAGGCTATAAATCAGTAGTTCAATGAAATACATGTTCATAATCCTGATATGTGACTTCAGATAATGTTGTTTATCACTTTAAAATCCTGCAATATGACACTTTCTTTGTTTATCATTTGTATAACATTTGTAAGTAATCACTAGTAAGACCATAGCAAGGCTTGAACTGATTAGCTCAGATGGTGTATATAGGTATATTTTTTATTTTGCAAATATGGATGATGAATTCAGTCATATGAATTTACATCCCAGTGCATGAACCATAAACTGCAGTGAAACCTCTGTGATGTCGATCACACTTATGTTTCAGTGCTTGGACCCCTTACATTCTGCACTAGTCCTTTAATCACATTTATGGTCCTGCGCTGGAACTCGATATATTTGTAAACTGACTACACCACATCCCTGCACTAGAGCTGTTTGGACGAAATCTGAAAATTGTCACAAACTGTTCTTTGTCTAAATCAAGCAAATTAACATACATTGATATTCCACCTACAAGTGTCTTGTAAAGAATAAAAATACTTGTATTACTATGCTCACTTATGGCTTTTCAAACCACTGACACACACACACACACACACACAAAAGAAAATGCAAACAATTTCAGAAATCATCTTTGGTGGGCAACTGTTTAAAGTCAGTTTATGATTTTTCTTGTCTAAAAAAGTGATGTTGCCAGATTTCTCAAGAAAAAAAAAATCAATTCAGAAATCAGGACTAAAGAAAACTTGCACTCCTACAGTACACATGGCACTGCGCTACCGACCCTGAACCTCTAATCTATCTTTCCCACGACTGAACTCATTACTTTTGTAAACGAACGAAACAGCAGCGCTAATATAGTGTAAACTGGATTACAACTGCGTGCTGGGAGATAATTACTGTCTGTTATTATAACGAAATTATTATCACTGTATTCACATTAAAGGCTTGGGAAGGCTTACAGGTGGAGGCAAAACCTTTAATTAGTCCTGTTTTGTTGTTTTTCCAGTTTCCAAGAAGAGATAAGAACAGAACATCTCTCACTGTGCAAAGAACAACAGTGTGCGCTGAGAGCAGAGGAGATGAGCAGAATGAAGCCGTGACATGTTATCAATACTGAGGCATTAGAGCTGATTTAGGCGGAAATAGACAAGTCGCCCTTCATCATGTACACACACACATACAGAGAGAGAGAGAGAGAGAGAGAGAGAGAGAGAGAACTGAGGCTTCCAGCCCTATTAACGCACCAACAATGTCTTTCACACTGCTCATGCCTGATGATCAGCTATAAGTTCTGATATAAGCCAACCTGCACTGCACAACTTCCCACCGCATGCACAAATGACAAAAAGCTGCCATGACAAGGAACAGATGGTGAGCAGCGAGCTCGGCAAAGTGGAATCCATTCAAGAGCAGGTCTAAAGCTGGCATGGTGTTATCAATCACACTGATATGACCCACAATAAAAGATCCGAAGAGACGTTATCAACACCGCTTTACCGCAAAGAGCCAACACAAACTGACCTGGAGGTTTGTCTGTTATATATATTTATATACATATATATATAAAAGTTTATACACCTGCACATAGTAGGGTGATTACATACACACACCACAGCGCTTGGTGATGAATCACCTGTGAAAGAGAATTATTAATTCAACACAATAGGCTGGTGTCTCATCCTGGATAGTATTCTCACACTGCTTTCCCAGGATACATTCATCATCAGCCTGACCAGGAAACGCTAATAAAGATGAATGCATGAATAAAGTTTAATAAAGTTCTAACTAATAAAGAATTGAATTTTTTTGTTTAAAGAATGGTTCTTAAGATGATGGTTCATCCGATCTCGAGAACGTTTTGGACAAGATTCCTGAAAGTTAAAGAGGGGGAAAAAATGAAATATCTTTTAGGAAGCTTTATGCTTTTGGAGCGAGCGCACCAGCACACCAGCCCTCTGAATTCACACTTAATGCAAGCGTGACAAAAAAAAAGTTACAGCACACTTTACAGATAAGCTCATGTAGTTCTAATGATGCACGAACCATGCACAAACTTTTTTTGTTTTTCTTTGCACACAAACACTAAAACACAAGTTGCACTGCACGCGCACGTTGAAGAGCTACCCACCCGGCGTTGGTGCAGTCGTTGTAGAGCACCTCGAAGTCTCTGCGCGAGATGAGCTTGCAGCGGTTCACCCCGGGCTGGATGGCGCCGAGCCCGCGCAACACGCGCACCTGCTCCACGTTGCACACCACGGGAGTGATCTCCAGCCGCTTGAGCTTGGTGTAGACGGTGTGCAGGCCGCCGACCAGGTGCTTCAGGAAGAGGTCGAACGCCTGCGGGAGGCAGATGAGCTCGCGGCCGTCCACGTTGAACGAGGCGAGGCGCGCGCCGCGCACCTCCACCAGGCGACACTCGTTGTTGCGCGGCGTGCTCTCCACCGGCGACGGCGTGGCGTACGCGGGCTTGTGCGGCGCGCTGCCGACCGGGAGAGCCGGACTCGCCGAGGGCAGCAAGTCCGAGCGGAACAGGCTGGAAGCCGCCGACGGAGCGAGCGACGACGGCGACGGGGACAGACTCGACGGGCTCGAGGAGCCGCCGCCGGCCGACGCGGAGATGGAAATCGGAGGAGGCGCGTGGTGCGCGAGCGGCGCTGATGGAAGCAAAGGAACCGACGTGGCCATGATCTCTCAGAGTGAAACTTTTTATTCTTTATTTCTTTTCTTTATTATTATTATTATTATTTTTTTATTTTTTTAATATGAAAAGTAAGAATGAAAAAGAAAGCCAAAGTTGATCTATAAAGTCCGTTTTGTTGCTAAAGTGAAACGCGTCGGCATCGATCAAAGCCTGACGGTGAGAGCGCGAGCGCAGCGCACAGGACTGAACAGCAGCGCGCGCGCCCCGGACCCTTCGTCTCTGTCCCGTCGCGGGGCTCGAGAGGAGGAGTCAAGCGATGTAGGAGAGGCTGTGCCCAAAGACACACACACACACACACACACAGATCGAAGTTACTACCTTACTGCATATTTCTCTTCACTTCTACACAGCACCGCACGGCCGAGGAGAAGAAACACACCATCAAGAATCCAAATTAAATTGAAGGAACAATAAAACACACACAATACCCACCCCAGTCCAAATGGAGCTTAACTGAGGACTATGGACTGTTTAGATTTGAACTGTCACATGAAAAGATACATTAACTCACCCAAAATCAGGGCAGGAAATATGCAGTGCGATACTCTTTTGTGATACTAGGCGGCGGCACTGAGCCCCAACTCCCAGTCAGCCATACGACCACAAGAGTAAACAACCAATAATACACACTGGACCAGGTTGCTGGTAGGCAGCATGGTTGCGTAGGGGATGGCGCTGTCGACTTGGACCCGCAGATTCCGGGTTCCTCTGTGTGCATGGAGTTTGCAAGTTCTCCCCGTGCTTGGTGGATTTCCTCCGGGTACTCCTGTTTCCTCCCACAGTCCAAAGACATGCAGATTGGGCTAAATTGCATTCCTGAATTACCCGTAGTGTGTGTGTGTGTGTGTGTGTGTAAATCTCCTGGCATAGGCTGCAGAAAGTTAAAGCCACCCATAAGTGGACAGCATTCAGGGGACGCAAAAACAGCATACGCTACTAGTGATGGTGAAATATACGCATCCAAAACATACTAAGATATAAAAATCTATAACAATAGATCTTTATTACCTCAAGATAACTGTTAAGAACATTTCTGTCGACCTGACCACATTTTCCGCCCAGGTGTGGATCACAATTAATGATGACGTAAGCAGAAAGTCACCCTTTTCTGTAATTACAGCTCTGACATTAGAGGGTCTTCACTGTCTGTTATAGAATTCAGACAGGATTTTATTGGCATCATCTCATACAATGTGACAAGTTATAATCTTAAAATATTGCTGCGGTTGCACAATCTAACATCAGCTATAATGTAAATCAATAAAATAGGAACAAAACAATGCCATCTAGCTGAAGATCTGGTTAACTTTATGTGGAAGTTTTTTTTTTTTCCTAGGATGCAGGTTTATATAAAGAGACAAAACACAATGTCAATAGAAGCAATTTAATGAAGGACATGTAGCATATTTGCGCAAGATTTTGAATGAAATAGATTAAGATTACATCTCAGTGTAATTTTTGTTGTAGCAGCAGGTAATGGCTACATAACAGATCTTTAAGTCTGGTATAGAAAAATAAAACTCAGAAATACTAGAACTAGAATGTTTTATTAGAACTCGTTCAATATACAGATGAAATATTAATATGCATTTAAGATGATCCAGAACCCTCTTTTTGCATTCAAACTAAGTGAACTAACTATTGCGAGATAAAGACATGGAAGATGAAGGTTTGGATCAATCACGATTTGGCTGAATCCCAAATCAACATACACTATAGTGCATTACACAGCTATTATTCCATATCTTATGGAGTGGGATTTAGGAGCCCTTTGGTATTTACGCTCTAAGTTTGGTTGAAGAAATAAGGGCTTTCTGGTACGTTGTGTCAGTGAGAGCAGACCAGTTCGCTTTGATTAATTCCCTGTGTGAAAACTTCTGATGAAGAAATACTGAAGGCCATTTAAATTAAAGCTCATTTAAATGTCAGTCCTCATAGTCTGGACTTTACTATAATTGGCTATTTAATTAAAACAATTTTCATGGTCATTAATAGGGTATAGCTCGAGCCTTGTAGTGCAATGACATGTTTTAATTACACGGTATTAGCAAAATGGATATGCTTTGGAAAGCAGGGTGGAAATTTGAATAAGAAATGATTAAGGCAATTATACATCATCCCCTTACGGAGGTATCAAATCTAATTGATGAACTTTATAAAATGACAAGGAGAGATTGGAAAGCAAACACGGGTTTAAACAGTGTTTTTAATTAAGAGGTGGAGAAAATGCGCGCAAATGTTATTAAGTGCTAATCACAGGACTAATTGCATTTTCGGTGTTACACTGTGGGATATGCCGAACTATGAGACACACACACATATCCTGACACCCATGTTGGTTTTACTACATGTGTGTGGTACTTCCAATGTGCTTACACATAACCCCAAAGCTTAACCTCAAGGACAAGTACACACACATACACACAGTCTATGACACTATGACACACACAGAGGTGTTTATACTGCCACCTAATGGGAAGTCATTAATAAAGCGAATGAACAAACAAATACTACATGCATAATCAGAATCATGATTTCAATACTATTTGCACGTATCCCGGGAGACTTAGGGCATGAGGCGCTGTACACCCTAGACAGGGTGCCAATCCATCACAGGGATCACACACACACACTACAGGCAACTTAGGAACGCAAATTAACCTAATCTGTATGTCTTTGGACTGTGGGAGGAAACCGGTGTACCTGGAAGAAACCCACCAAGCAGGGGTAGAACATGCAAACTCCATGCACACAAAACCGAAGCATACATTGAATACCTGTATTTTGTATGGAAGGGTCTGTACTTTCTTTAAAGAATATGTTTAAAGAATTTGGATTATGCAATTAGGATAATTAACCCAAGTCACAAGTCATGGAAAAGCAAGTATAGCTGAAAAAAGGACAAAAGAGAAATTCCAGTAATCTACAATGAAAATCTAACAGGTAGAAGTTAAGTACAGAACATTTGTTATAATGTTCTGAAACCTGCAGCAGTGGATTGAATTAGAGTGGAAGCCGGTGCAGATCCTTCTTTGATATCACTGGTGAAATATGAATACATGAACTAGGCACAACACGAAAACACAGTGGACATAACAGATGCGAAGCTGAAAACCCGGAGCTTAAATAGAGTATATAGCAGGACATATAAACAAGACTCAAGTGCAACAAGCTCAAACATGTGCACATGATTACTGTACATACATTTATTAACCTGTAACATCAAATAAAGTATTGAGTCACATTTTTGTGTGATTTGAATTATGCATGATTTCAGATCCCTGTATTCCTTCAATTAGCTTCATTTTGATACCAAGTTTATTACTGCACCAAGATATGGTCAATGCAAATTTGTTAACTAGGAGGAAAACCAAAAAAACAAACATCTGGAACATTTAAATGAAGATTCCATGGCACAGAAAGTGGATAGTGATCATTAAAGTGCTTTAAAAAAGGAACAATGTTTATGATTAAAGCGTTCTCAATTCTGTTGAAGGACCAGATTGAAAATTGAAGATTTGGTACAGTGCATTTCACCTACTGCACACTATATTAGTGCAAAATTAACGACGTAATACCTGACCTGATATGATGAGTCACTTACAGTCTGACAGCTAACATGGCTCGCAGTGGCTGATGGATGCTGTAGTCTCGTGCTTATTTGATGCTTCCATGACAAACAGCACACTGGATATGCCAGCATTGCATTCCTTGATTTCCCATCGTTTATGAATCACTATTGGTGGGCAAACCTGTGCTCTAGATTTAAGAGTCGCTTTGTCTGCTTGTTTGCTTGTCAAATTGTGATGCATGTACATGTGTCAGTTTGACAAAGTTTGATAAATGTACTTTTTTATAAGTTATATTAATAACTGGCTAATTATTTATAGCTCACTTAATCACATTAATAAGACATCAATCTACAACCTGCTCTTACGATTGCTTCTTCAAATGTCAACCTGCATACACATACACTTACCATCTACTTTATTAGGAACACTTACTGTATACACCTACAGTGTATATTAAGGCAAATCTCCAATCAGCAGCATAAATTAATTCAGATAAAAATCAATACTTTCATATAAAAATCCACATGTTATATATGTGACCTTAATCTGTGGTTCTTACGATGTGTATTATGTAGGTTCAATTAGTTTTTTAAGGAACACTACATTCACTGTCCCAGGTAAAAGTTATAAAGTAAAGGGACGAAGGGAATCCGCTTGTGTTGGGTTATACCACTTGGCACTGCCCAGCAAAGATCGATTTTTTCGTGACTGTGTACAAATGAAAGATCGATGACTTGATCATACTAAAAGCGAACATTGTCTGTTTTTCCTTTCATAATATTTGCTAATGAATAACATTCTACGTAGTTCTACACCATTTCATCCCCAAGACATTATGAACAGTATCTCTGGAGGAAGAAGGCATTCATCTAAATTAATACTGTCAAACCACACCACACACCCAGGCCCATGACATCCAATACAATTATCACAAAGTCTCTTGTGTCGCCAATTTCAGCGCCACTTAAGACCTGTCGCCTGGATTTAGCGTCGCCGTGACATTTTACAACATTTTTTGCTGCTGTCAGCGTCTGTTAAAGTGCTACAATTTGCTCATGAAACAACAGGGGGAAATAAACAAGACTTAGGCTTGTGTGTGGTCTTGCACGACGTGTGATGGCTATTTATTTTTGTAGCCCTAACACTTAAGAGCCGCCAGTTCACGTAATGGCCTTGAGAACAGACTGCGGATAAACATGCTTGAATTTTATCATTTAATGTCTACTGACTACGGACACTGACATTAATACATCATCTTAGATGGAGATCTACAGTATGAACGGGTCGCGAGAAGATCATGGGGAATGCTTAGAGTTTCCAGACTAAAGAGTTGGAAAATAACTGTGTAAAAAAAAAAAAAAAAAAAAGACCCTAAGGGACCAACTGATGAATCATTCTAGCCCCTCAGCACTGCCTCCCTCACCATGCACAAACAAGCACACATTCATAGACTCCTTCATACCTAGGGGACATTTTAATTTAGTTAAAACCGGATGAATCCGGAGGAAACTCGAGCAGAAATAGGGAAAACGTAGAAAACTTCATGCAGGCAGTAACCTGAGCAAAGGATTGAACAAGGAATACTGGTGCTGTGAGTTGGCAAATTAGCAGATGATGAGTCAGGAGAGCAGAATTGGTTGTACTGTTTGGGTGGGAGGGATGAAATTAACCAAGCTGATCTTTACATGAGCTCATACACATGATATAAACCATCATGAAATATCCAAACCTTCCAGATGTGGTGCCCGGACTTAGCTGATATTATAATCTCCACTCTCCTGGGACGAATTTCTACTAGATTTTGGAGTGCTGTGAAGATTAGGGTTTATTCAGCTGTCGGAGCATTACTGAGGTCAGGCACGGATGTTTGGGTGAACAGGTCTGAGGTATCATATCATATCATCCCAAAGGTGTTCAGTGGGATTGAGATCAGAGCCCGTGCAGGACACTGAAGTTCTTCAGCACCAACTAGAGCAAACCATGTCTTCATGGGTTTCAAGTTTTGCGCCGTTTAAAGGGAATTCCAAATGCTAAAGTACACAAGTTTAAACAACTGCGTGCTTCCAGTTTGGTGGAGAGGACTAACGTGGCGGTAATGGTAAGCTGTATACTGGTACAGTATATGCAGAAGCAGCCAAATATACTGTAGTGAACTGTAGTGTGTGTTACTCTGCCCTGTGACACAGCATTAGCAGACAAATTTGAAAAGATTTGGTTTATTGGTCTTGGAAAAAGAGAAAGGCATGTTAGCATATACCTTGCGCGGTTGTAGCTGTCTGATGATGGATAAAGCTGGATAGTGGGTAGGAATTTGCCAGCAACCAAATTGGGGGGGAAATCAATAAAAGAAATGTATTTGTAATACTTGATAGCCATCTTTAGCCATCTTTAGCCATCTTTAACCTGTTTCCCAGCTGATCAGTGACATTTCGGAGGAAGTAAACTAGTGTAAAATTGTTCCGTCTTAAAGGTTGATATAATATCTGTGGAGCTTTTATTCACTGCACTGACTGCAGCATCTTTTCATTCACTTCCCTTTAGGTGCTGTAGCTGAACTCTATTCCCTGACCTCCACATCGACCGCGCTCCTCGCCATTGTAATGCAAAGAGAACATTTGTTATAATGTACATTTAGCGCCTGTGAATGATCCTCGATCAATGAGAATATACAGGACAGACAGGAAGGAAGACAGAGGGAGAGTGAAACATGCTATCTGATTCTTAAGTGCCTGATAAATGGGCAATACAAGCAACAGAGTGACTAATAGAGAGAGATGTGTGTATGTGTGTGTACGTAAATGTACCTTGGACAGCACGAGTACAAATCTTTACAGACTTGATCACAGCACAAGTCCGATCGATACCCCTCTACTGAATGCGAATGACACATGTGCACCTAAAGCCTTCGTACATCCCTACAGTGTGTGAGGGATAAAAGAGCATTCAAATGTAAGCTATGATGTTATAAATCTTTTCTTTTTTTTTTTTAATTCTCTAATAAACATGAAACAGAAGGGTTCATATAAAATGCATTTTCAATCCATCACACCTTAAGCTGTTTTAAATTCATGGAATGGGTCATATAAATGACCTTTTCTAATAAAAAAACCTGATCTTGGATCAGTTTTCACATTTCAGTTCATGACAGATACAACCACATAAAAGAAGGGATCTGATCCCGAACCAGCGTTCTCGCTTGATAAATATGATAATCTTGATAAATATGAGTCCATGGTAATTTAATTCTCCTTGCCATGCGCACACCTCGTCTGATGGATTAATCGTGCCATTTTCACAAAGGTCCTTCAGGGGAGGATGGAATTTGCCGCGGTCACTGATGCTCAGTGCCATAACTCACCTCTGCTGAAACGTCAGCGCTGTATCATCCCGACAGGATGGATGTGAGTTTTGGCGTGGTCTGATTTAAATGTGTCCTTCACTGAATTGAAAAGCATGTATTTCTCCCTACAAATGATGTGGAATTGTGAAACTTAACAACAACAAAAAAAAAGCACAACTGTGGTGGTAATAGTAGTAGTATGTCAGTCAGTCAGTCATTTTCTATACCGCTTTATCCTATGATCAGGGTCGCGGGGAGCCTGGAGCCTATCCCAGGAG
>JAQQZT010000010.1:8293622-8315125 GCA_030068275.1 Clarias platycephalus | reverse complement strand
ATATATATATAGATATATATATATATATATATATATATATATATATATATACTGTAATATATATATATATACTGTAATATATATATATACTGTAATGTTATATATATATATACACACACACACACACACTTTAGATCCACAATGCCTTCAATTTGTATAATGGATACACCAAATAAAGTAAAAAAAAAAATTAATGATGATTTTGTTGTGGTGATGCTTTTATCAGAACTTTATCATTTTTGCAAGGAGCCTCCAGTGTCAGAGCTTTATGAAGTCATAGACAAAACTGTAACTTTAAATGTCCAGAGAAACTATTATGACAAGCTGTATTTTTGTTGGGTCTTATTAACTCAAAGAGAGAGAGATAGATAGAAATCAACTTAAAACTGTTATAACAAGACATTATAAATCATTTCACATGCATTTAGTGAAAAAGAAAAATACACCATAAATAAAAGACTGTAATCCTTGACAAGTATCTGTGGCGTAAAAAAAAAAAAAAAAAAAAAAGAAGTGTTGGGCCACCACATTGATGTTGACTCTTTTCTTCTAACAGGACGCCTACAGCATCAAATACTGCAATCGATTTAATTAAGGTCCTTGAGTTATGATATTTGTGACATGCAATAAGAAACTTGGAATATCCAGATGCACTGTCAGACAAAGTAGACAAACCCTATACAAGTATTTGATTAAAATTCAATATATCAAAGGTAAAACATTACTCAAGTAAAAGTCTTCAATTTACAGTGTTACCCAAGAAAAATACAAAAGTACTCACCTGCAAATTTACTCAGTACCAAGCTTGTATTAGAATACAATATCCTTTAAGTCATAGGAAGTCTTATTTTCTTTCTCTAAATTCTGATTGTGCAACCACCTCCACTTGATTTCAAACACCTGCTACATGATTGAGATTTGAGGCATATCAGGCTAATCTGTATAATAGTAAGCAGGTGGCGATATTACCACTTCAAATGATACACAGCACTGTAATTGTATTTAAAAAAAAGTGTAAAGCAAAACACATTAAAAAAACAAAACTCTAATTCACTGATTGAGGTTTAGATTGGATTTGTGTTTACACTCTCAGACAAAGAGTCACTAAACTGAAGTTACGATACACACACACACCTCTTGTTTTGTACATTTATTTGTAACACCATAAGGCTGAAATGTTGCATCTCAAAGTTGCACCTTAGTTGATGGATTTACACCGTACTTTGATGAACACAGCCATATAACGTACAGTGTACAGTAAGTGGGCTTGGATACAGAAATCCAACACATCCATGACGTATGATAATTGCTCTGTTGCAAACTTTACATACTCATATATGTAGCATGAGGACAACCTTAAACACATACATTTGTCAGGTTTGTAAACAAGCAGGTCCACTGTTCTCATTGTCAAGACAGACCTGGCCATAACTACTGTACACAGGATACTGCGACAGGCTACAAAAGCTGCGTTTGTCTCCACCTAGTGGACAAACACAAACACAGCACAAATCCTGTTTCATCATCCTCATCTGGTTGTGTGCTGAAATCTCATGGCATCTAATAAGACACAAACCAAAAAGCCAGAGTGTAGCCTAACACACTCTTCAATAATCATAGAAAAAACTTCCATTTAAAATACTGAAGGCACAGATTTTACTGTGGGAACACACAAAAGGCGGACATTGTACAAAAAGCAAGAAAGAAAACAAAAAAAACAAGACTGAAGAGGAAATGCAGAAAAATGTGACGTATATTAAATGTTACAGTCTCTTAGTGAAATTTCTTCTAGAGCAATGTTTCAGTTGAAGACATTGAGCCTGGTGTGACTTATCCTTGGCTTGTGCTGTTGTCCGAGGCCTGGAACAGACAGGAAAACATTTATATGTAATAAATGTTTATACGTAATGTTAAATACTAAAACATAATATTAAAAAACATTTGTATAAAATCAATACTCTGACCAAAAGAATAAAAATAAAAATTAAGGTTACTATTAGGATTAAACTAAGCAAAGCAGTAAGAGCCTTCCATTGGATAATCATTGCGGTGATTAATATGGTATCAGGTGCCAACAAGGTATTTATCCCTAACTGATACAGTAAGCAGCTTCTGATTTCTTAAGCAACCATGTCGAAAGACATATCCTGTGGTCATGGCAAAGATATCTCTGTTTCAAGAGGGTCAACTGTCCAACACATGGACAGTAAACATTAAAAACTGGAAGAACCAGTGTACCATTGTTTTTGAGAAAGAAATTGTGATTGGAATTTTTTTTCTTCAAGAAATGTATTCAGAGAACATTTTTTGAAGTGATATACCAATCATGCCTAGTGCTTACCGTTCAAGCCTCTGGAGGCAGTGTTATGATCTGGGGTTGCTCCAGTTGGTCAGGTCCAGATTGGTCACCAATGTTATGTGGCAAAAAAATGAGGTCAGCTGATGACCTGAATGATCAAGTTTTTCCTTCAATTGATTATTTATTTATTTATTTATTTATAGCAAGGGGCATAATCCAAGGTGAAGATGCCTGGATTCATTGGCCTCAAATTGTCAAAGAGTGGTTCAGGCAGAATAAAACACTTTTCACACATGGATCGGCCAACAGAGAGTCCAGACCTTAACCCCATTGAGAATCTTTGGAATGGGCTGGAGAAGGCTTTACATAGTGTTTTGACTCTCCCATCATCAATACAAGATCTTGGAGAGAAATTCATGCGACTTCAGAGAAATAAATGTTTGCACTGAAGAAGTTTTCTGCAATCAAAGCAAAAGGCGGTCCAACTAAATATTAGTGTGTGTAATTTATTTAGTTCATATATAGATAAGGACAAGAGAGATGCTGAGTAGAGGGTTTAAAAAAAAAAAGGGGGGGGGGGTATTTAGAAAATGATTGAAAAGAACAAAATTAAGCTAAACAAATATATACGAACTAGTTTTTGGAATTAAAATATCTCCATTTTGTGTGTTAGTGAAATTTGTAGTTTGGGAGCAAAATATCCAGTGTTTACATTTTTATGCAAATTGATTAATTTATCACATGCAGTGCAGTTAAAATTAAATATTTCTGCAACCTTAAGTGTTTCTGTGGCTCTGCGTAGCTCTTTTATGACTGACGAGAGCGCTTCGGGGTTGATTCCCTGCTCACACAGCCGCACGCAGATGGACAACGACTCCATATCAAGCCCAGTGTTAAGGAGCCTCGAGATCTCCAGGAGAACTGAGAAAGAAAGAAATGAAAAAAAAACAACAACTTAGGAACAATACCACAATGCTGATGGTATTTCTCACCCGTCAACTGGCTCGTAGAACCGTGTTTGATTTTATTTCCACTGCTAAATGACAAGAAGAGAGAACTGTAATCTTTAGGCTGACAAAAGAGGATCGATGTCTTGAACACATCATGATTCAATAATGTGTATTAAACATCAGTTAGTTGCGACCGAGCAACGTGATTGGGCGAGAGGCATTCCACGAGTGACTATAATAGACGGTAACATCACTGGGCCTTTTAACTATACGCATCACTCCTTGTCACAGGTGTTCTAATAACCTTTAAATACACATCATGGGTGAGAACAGGTCTGTACGATCCGCAGTACTGTGGTCAGAGCAGCTGCCTGCCAAAAAACAGTCACAGATGCACCTTCAGCAATAAAGCATCTTTAAAATAAATAAATAAATAAATAAACTCTCTAATACTTTGGCTTACACTTTTTGCTCTTAAGTAATTCCGAATCGTCTCCGTATTTTTATTTTTTTGTTACCCGTAAGGCGAGCTCCCAAATCCCGCTGTAACCCCTAATCAGGGGCACTACTTGGTGTGTGGGACAGGTGGATGGATTTTATCCACCCTACATAGTGCACTAGCTTCCCATTTAACCCTATTTGGGATTTATCCCGGAACCTGATATTCAAAAGTGATTTACAGGACTGTCCACCACCTCCATGCTTTATTCTCCTCACATTTTAACTTGAAGAAAATTTTACTGACTGGACCTTATTCGATTTTACCACAGGTCTAGATCTACATCTTTCTTGATCCATGAGAGTTGGTGGGACCTAGAGAGTCGAGCAGAGGACCTAACACTCCTAAACCAATCAGATTTAATGAAGTGCTGTGGTGTAATCACAGAGAACAGGAATAAGCAGTTAGAAACATCAGACATATTCACACCTGTGAGGCTTTAAAAAATTTTTTGAATGGAATTGAGTAAGAGTGTGTGTGTGTTTTGGAGAAGCACAGTGAGTCGAACACTCAGTAGTGATGAGTCATTCATGAACAATTTTGTTCTTTTTGAACGAATCTTTAATGTGACTCAGAAGAATGAGTAGTCTCGGAGAGTGATTTGTTCATTTTCTCCTGGGCGCGCATGCGCAGATAATCGCAAAACCTCCGTAGGTTATGTACAGGAAACAAAATCGAGCGGTTCTTTCTCAATGACTCTTCTACTCCGAGTCGTTTGCTCTTTTGTCACGTGACTCCCATAGACGCTATGCGGTGCAAAAGATTCAAAAGAATGAACGACTCGGACCAGAAGATATGAGAGGTGAAATACTCATTCTGTTTATTATAATATGTCCTTAGCTGCATTGTAATATTTTCATTACTGGAATTATAGACAATATGTGTGTATGTAGACGTGTTGGGGGTCTTCTTTTTTTTTTGAAAATGCAACATTTTATTTTATTTCTGATCAAAAGAATGAAATTAACTAAATGACTCAAAAAAAAAAAAAAGATTCGTTCATTCTGATGAACGAGATTCAAAGACCGAATCACTAAAATGATTCAAACTTCCACTAACACTCAGACCTCCGTGTGAAGATTATCAGATCATATCAGAAATACACAAGTCACGTGATCAC
This sequence comes from Clarias platycephalus, assembly GCA_030068275.1. Taxonomy (NCBI): domain Eukaryota; kingdom Metazoa; phylum Chordata; class Actinopteri; order Siluriformes; family Clariidae; genus Clarias; species Clarias platycephalus. Next base: position 8,310,257 of record JAQQZT010000010.1, on the reverse strand, counting down.
TGGATCGTTATTAAAACTATTGGGCGTGGCTCGAGGAGGCTAGGGGGCGTGTCCGAATAAAATATTCCTTACTATTCACAAAAACGACTCATTATATATTTTTTTTCCTAGGTCATTTTTTGGTACTTTTTAGACATTTCAGGATACCGAATACGGGTTTATATGTCGTACAACCAATTATGAATTATGCATTTATTTATTACAACACTTAATAAAATACTATACGTTTTATCATTCTACCGGTAACAGTTATCCCGCGTTATTAGTGTACACATTAAACAACACGCAAACCAAACTAACACGTAATAAATTCTGAATTGTATTCTACAGCTAAAGTGACACTCGGAGACAGACCGCGCGCTCACCGTCCATCGTCTCCCGCACGGCGTTCATGTTGGTGTTCGCCGCACTAGCCATAACCGGTAGCTTAGCAACAACAATCCTCTTCCTTACTCTTCGTTTGGGATTTCCTCTCCGATCCGTAAAATAATCGCTACTTTATTAAAATACAAATTCACACCTATATAAATATATTTTCGTAAGTAGGTTAAATAAAATGACCGATCACGTTAACAACAACAAAAAAAACGTACAGTATATCAATAAAGTTCCGGGACGTTTGAACGGAAGTGATGTGCGTCGTCATATTTTTGCGCGTCGTTCTAATTGGCCAGCGCGTTTTCGTTCTGGATTGTGATTGGCTGAGCGAGTGTTGAGGGAAAATTAAATCAAATGTTTGAACCAGCTTAGAGACCAGTGAGGAAACGGGTGCCTGGGTTTGCGTTAGTGTTTGTGTAAGTAACTATGGCTTGTTGTTTTTTAAAAATTAGTTTTACTAACCATAATGTTTTGTAGTTAAACATAGCTCTGTATTTTGTGATAAGAACAATAGATATTTAGAGATTTCTGCCTGTGTTGTGGTTTTATGCAGCTTGGCTTCAGGGTTCTGTTCCAGTCTCTGAGGAAGGATGGGAGATGTAGCTGAGATCCAGATAACACCAGAAACTCCGGCCAGACCCGGCTTCCTTAACCCGTTTGAGAGTCCTACCGACTACCACCGCCTGCACGAGTCACTGGTGCCCAGTCCTTCTGTGTTTAAGTGCTCCAGGGCCTCCTCAGCTGTGAGTAACCTACAGACACAAACATGTCTTCAATCCTTTATCTCAGTGTCCATCATCTCATGTTAACGTCTCTAGATCAGAGGGTCGCAAACTTTCAGCAACTCATTTTTAACTGCACTTCCCTTATATATAACGTGGATACATGAAAACAACAAGGTGCTCCTTTAGGGTGTCAGGGCACTATGTATACACCATGACTTTATTCAATTTACTCAGGACAATAAACACATAGGACTCAGAAAATATTTTTTCAAGACGATCAATAATAGACTATCAATAAGAGGGAAATGAATATAGACAGCAATATGTACTATGGAGGATAAATACCCATTATTTGTGTATGTAATTTGAGGATCTGGGTTCGAGCCCCGGTGGATTGCCACACCCCATACTACCCAGTCCCTAGCTCAATTATAAAAAAAAAAGGGAGGGTTGTGTTAGGAAGGGCATCTGGCATAAAACCTGTGCCTTCGATTAAAAAAAAAAAGATTTCAGTACAATTCTCAACAAACTTTACCACTCAAAAAATTGATTGTGTGAAGCTGCTGATTGTGTGAAGCTGCTGATTGTGTGAAGCTGCTTTGTGACAATGGCAATTGTTAAAAGCGCTATACAAATAAAATTGAATTGAATTGAAAATGCTGTGCTGCCTGCCCGTACTGTATGTGAATAGTTTAGAGTGCACCACCTGTATAGTTATAGAGGAATGGTGACATTTACCACCCAAAATGCAGACATGTATAGTACATAAAATAAAATAATAGAAATCGATTTTGGATTCATACAGTACATGAATTGCCACACACAATAATCGTGATGCATAACTAAATCAATCCTCAGGCTATCGTTAAATAGATTGTTAGTCTTGAATATTGTTATTACTGTTACTAATTGATATTCAAGGGAATTGAACAGAATTTATCATTTTCAGACACCAGCAAAGTTCAAATGGTCCATCGATGAAATGGCAAGCCTCCTCCCGGTGCACATAGACCCAGAGGATATTCACCGCCAGGCTTTATTCATGAGCCAGACCAGGTAAAACATTCTGCATGCTTCACAGCTGGGATCTATAGTAAAAGCTAACTTGACTCATAACAGCTCGATTGTGTTTTATTCTTTCTTTCTCTAAGGACGGATGCTGAAATTGAGCAAAAGCGTCAAAATGCGATCGAAGAAGTGAGACATTTTGGTTTTACACTTGCTGATATTTCACATTTTATCATTTCACGATTTTTCAGGGTGATACAATGAAATTCTAAAATATTTGTATAAAATATGACTAACAAATACTTGTAGATTTGTATATATATAATAAAAAAATTTTTTTTTTTTTTTTTGCAGATTCAAACTTGTATATTCAAATTGTACGCTAACATTTGGTGCATTGATTCAAAAATTGTTCAATAGAGGTTCAGTAAATTTCTTGCTTCTGTAGTTTTTCACTAAAGGTACTATAGTTCCGTCGCCATGGGGACCAGTGGCGAGTAAACAGCAAATCCTGCTCAGCCATGAGAAACGTAAGTCAGGTCGTACTATCCAACTATCCATACCCAGTTATATTTTATCTTCCGGTATGCTGCACAACTTCACAAAAAAGTCCTGTAAAAATTCTATCTAAGACTGTAAATTGCAATAAGTCTCTCTGGATATGACCAGAGCATTAGATGACAGGAATCAGGATACTTGAAGCCAGGGTTCAACAGTCAGTCTGGGAAATGTACCAGAACAACCATTTTATAGGCCAAGAAAGGAGAAGAAAAACACTTTCAAGGTCATAAACATGATGTAAGAATTCCACAAAAAATGACACTTGCATTAATTAAATCTTAACGCTTATGCCATATCTATATTGTTACAGAAAATAAAAAATATATCCCTCAAAGGCAAGAGCAGATTTCCTGAGGCTGTTTTTATGAGCGCGTGGCATGTTATTAGTGTTTTGTGACATGCTTTGTATTATGCACACAATATTTATACGTTTCCTCATTCATTCAGTTTCAGCTTTGTCGTCGCCCCTTCCATCAGAGGAACATCCCTCGGCGAAGAAAACACCCGGTTGGTCTTTCACGATCGAGCCATGTCGTATTATACTCTTGATGGTTTTTTAAAGGGTTTTGAATGATCTGTGTGTTTTGTTTCCTCTGTGACTCGCAGCAGCCTCTCAGACGACTCTGTCTTTACCTGTAGACTTTGATATCGAAAAAGTATTAGGTAAGATCAACAATCTCGATCCAGTTTATCTGATATCTACATGTTACTTCAGTACGGGTAAATTTTCTATACTAGTCCGTCTGAAAGGTCAGAATTTGTGTGTTTGTCGTTCAACCCTTTCCAGGAGATTACTACAAGACGGACGAGGTCTCGGACCAGGTCCAGGAGAGCCTGAGCTCCTCCTCCCTGAGACGAAAGCTTTTCCTGGATGGCCATGCCAGCGGCTCGGATTCGTCCAGCCCTCCCAGCCCGGAGAGAGAGACGCACGCTGAGAGCAGGGAGATGATGTCATCGGTCATCGTGTCACCTGTGAAGTGTGGGATCAGTAACGCCGTAACGCCTTCGTCCGTGAGTGCTGGACATGAATATGCACAACAACTGTAGAATCATAATGCTTAGATATTTATGTGTTCGTATACTTGAACACTAATGTTTATTATATTTATATCCAGAAAGTCTCACGTACTAGCATTCTTAAACACTTGGACCATTTCAACTAGCATGCTCAAAAACTGGCACTTTAGTGTACTTGAAATCTTGCATACTCGTATAACCGTCTGAAAACATCTTGTGCTTTTCTTTTTTTATGTCACCTAGACTATAATATGTGGGAATCTCTTATACTGTACCGTAAATCATCGTATAGTGTCGTTATTCTCTCTGTTCCAGGGTCAGTTCTCATCCAGTCCTATCCAGGAACGAGGTCGTGCTTATAGTCTGGGTAGCGTGACCAGTCCCATGTTTCCAGAACGCTCATCTCCTCTGTTTAAGTCCCCCACTGTGTCCCCTATCGTCCTGCAGCACTCGGTTACACCTCAGTCAGGTACAGTATCTGGAAAAGCTTTGGAACATAACATGATGTTCGGAAACCAAATAGCGTCACTTAACACATCCATAATTTTGTGTGACTTCTTTGAGAAACTGATTGTTGCGTCAGGCAGATATTTGCAGAAAAATAGACTTGCGTGTGTGCGTATGTATATTGGATATGCATAAATGTGTACTGTATATGGGCCTTGTGATTGAAGCTCTTTTTCCTCCTCGGCCTTTGCTAGGTGAGAGGAAGCGACTGTCCTTCTTATCTCCGGATGGTCTTCCTTCCTGTAGCCAGAACGCCGCCGTAAACCGGTGTGGCGAGAGCCCGTACGTGGAGGGATGTTCTCCCATCCGCAGCTGTTCCCTAATCCACCCTCACTACACCAGCAGTTCCTCCTCCATCCTCCAGGACAAGGACAACATCTCCCCTAGCAAGCCTTTACCCGCTATGGAGCTGGACTCCTGCTCGCCCAGGGTCTTCGATGCACGTGACGAGAGCCGAGGGTCATCGACCGACTTGGACAGGATGGAGCAGAGCAAGCCACACGAGGACGAGGTGGAACAGCAGTCGCCTCTCCCGTTCCCTGTAGACGACGAGGAGGAAGAGGAAGAAGTGGCGAGCGCAGAGGAGTTCTGTCGCCTCAGCAGCTCGAGGACGGGGAGCGTGTCCAATGCCGAGAGCACCCGCATGTTCGTGTCGCTGCTGGCTGAGGGGAGCACGGTGCCCTATGACGTTAGCATGCAGGTCTGTATGCGCGCCCTCAACTAGTAAGATTAACAGGATTCGATGAAATGAGGTCCAAAGTATTTCTGTAATAATTTCAGGATGTACATCAAAACACCAGCCTTAACATCAAACCATTCGACTGGTGTGGTTTTCACTAACGGCTTCAGCTGACGTAATCTGTTGTCATCAAGCTCGAGCGGTGACCACCAGCTCAGTTTTACACAAATTAAGCCAGGATCTCAAGGCTTTTATTAATTAAATGTAATGATCTCTTTCTAGTGCTATAATTTTTTAATCTTGCTTTTATTTAATTTTAAGGTCATAATTTTAAATTCCTGCCACTGAAGTGTATTGTTGCAGTAGTGACACGGCACTGTTTAATTATCCGGTGTAAAGTCTCTGGAATCTGATGTAGTGGTATAAAAGGTACCAATCAATATAACGCTATAATATAATCCGTTAGGATCATAAACGAACATGAAATGAAATGTAGACGATGTTCTCCTTGTCATTAAAGACATCCCCGACATGAGATCATCACCTGTGCATGACAAATAACAGCCGAGAAATAAACAGCAGTATTGTACATGAAAAGAAAAGCATAAAAATGAAATGCATTTTTTCCTAATATTAAAAAAAAAAAGTTAAAAAAACGTGCTGGAAAGATTTTGCTTATTTTGATAAAAAAAAATTTTTTTATTATTATTATTAACCGTTTGATACAGATTTCCTTCACCTTATTGTTTTCCTTTTGCACTGATGATTCACAACCCTTAATGTTTTTTTTTTAAATATCCAGGACAATCTGTATTTGCACATTTTCAAAGTTTTAATAAAATTTTAATTCACATCACTTAGAGGTTTATGGAACGATTTTGCCTCCAGACTCTGGGAGGCGGAGCCTAATGCAACATAATACAGTACAGTATGTAAGAAATGATCTACCATCACATTGGAGTTACATGCAGATATTCATGGCTGATGGATTTTAAACTTGACTCCCATTGTTATTGTGATTCACAGCTAGTGTGCAAAAATTAGTCCATCAAACATGTCTTTGAACTTTGGGTACGTTTTGGCTGTCCTGTGTTGGTTTTGCCCGTCTCTGGCCCGCGTGTGATCCGTCCCTCGTGTTGTGTGTCCAGGTGGACAGCGGTTATAACACGTACTCCACGTGCACCACCAGCCTAATGGACGGGATCAGTACAGACAGCCAGAGCAAGGAGCCGCAGGACACACACACGACCGAGGAGGGACTCGCTCACACTAAACACACTAAGTCGAAGGTAACACACAAGTTATTATTTCATTCATTTCACTAAACTGCACACAAAAACATTTGAAGGCACATACGTATTTTATGATCTACTCACCGTTCACTTTATTAGGAACATCTGTGCGTTCATGCAGTTATCTAATCAGGAGCACACAATGCAGAAAAGTCTAGAGCTTCAGGCTGACCAAGATCACTGGCTCAGATTCCTGTTCTTGTGCTGACAGGAACGGACCATCATGTGTTCTAGCTCAAATACCTCAAGGTTGTGGCGAGGTGTGATCATTACCTGAAGCCCTTGACCTGTATTTGGTCGATTATTAATGCATTTGTCCTGCTGCCACATGATCAGATATTTGCCTGAATGTTGCTAAAGCTGTTCCTATCAAAGTGTACACTAGGTTCCGTTATAGTCAAGTCGTTCACTGTTCGGAGATTTAGTTCAACCAAAGTTAATCACGTTTAATGCACGTTAATTTAACTGTTGAGTCAGACAGTTGAAATCCAGCTGTGGTGTTTTTCCAGCTGTTATTGCCATCCCACTGAACACGAGGGACGGATCAGGGACTCCAGGTCTTTCCTCTCTTCTCCCAAAGCTCAGAAGAACTGTTTACCCCGGTGCTACCCAATCCCCATGCTGTTATACAGTGAAGTCTTGCACAGGTGCCTTTATTTTTTATTTTTTATTTTTTTTTAAATCTTTACCATCACAAAACAAAGCAATGTTATGGAACAATCATACCTCATGGAGTTCTGTCAGAAACAAAGAAAACTTGAATTGTGATAAATAGATGAATGCTCTAACTCTTATTTAAGTATCTGCATTACTGAATATAATTGTGTTCCGGCATGAATTCTTTTTTTTTTTATTATCAATTTTTAGTTTTTCTTTTTCCTTTTTGCAATTGTTTATTGTGTATTGATTTTATGCTCTTGGTTATTTATGAATCCATAATCAGAACCACTAAAGTGCATGAGAGCAATAATCTGTGTATTTAATGTTGTTCTGTGCAGCATTAAACCTGTGTGTTTGTCTTGATTTTTTTGGCCAAATTGCAATAAAGGATATGATATGAATTTGATATGAAATTGAAAAGAAGTTCTGAGTGAATTATCTCGCCTTTCACACTTAAAGTCCAGGTTCTGTAGTTAAACTTGCATGTGAAGTCAAATACATCCACACTGATCGTGACCCAGTACTCCTAAACTGTGACGAACCTGGAATTTAATAAAGAGCAATAAAATTTGAGACTTCAAAGGAAGACTTGACGCCTTCCCTCTGAACGTGATAGTTCTTTAAATGGAATATCTATTGCACATCTACGGTTCCTAATAAAGGTTTTTCAGAAGTTCGATAAATTTTCCCATGAATGGTTTAGGATAAGTGTGAGGACGCTGATATAACAATGGAAAGTGATCCCTACAGTATGCTTTGCAGGCAAGCGACACAATGAAACAGCTAGTGCACATCTGAAGTATTAACATGAACCATACAAGTCAGTTACACATGAACTGTAAAATAAAGCAATCACAGCCTGCAACACTCATTACTAAGGCACATCGCTAAATCTTTGGATGGTTAAATTTAGTATCTTTTAAAATATCCATATTTTTTGAAAAAGGTTTCATGGAGGTTTGGTCCAATTCCCATAAATGGTTTGGGAGGAATTGTGGATAAAAGATTTGAACGTTTCACTTTTGTTAATGATCATACATACATACACCAGGTAGCTTGGGAAGATGTCGAGGCGGGAGGATAACATGTTTACTGCGCACTTGAACAGACGCCATCTTGTCTCAGAGCTGTTTTCCACTGTATTGGACTGTGAACTCTGTTTTGTTGAGGGTTTTCCTGAAGTTAGGATTATTCACCATCGGGACAGCTTTACAGGACAGAGATTTTCTACCATCGTGCTCCTGGACTGATTCATTTAAAACAATGCACCTGACTCATTTCTCCTGCACCTCCACACGCGCACACATACAATATAACGGACTGTAGACATTTTATATATTCACTTACACACTGAAAATATTGTATATAATTGTAAATATTGGTATCTGGTGCAGTGCAGTGTCTATTATTTGTACAATACACATGAGCTACTTCTGTGATTTGTTCGTATCTTCAGAAATTTGGAACTCGCTGTGTATATATAACTCTGGGGGGAAAAATGAGACCTCTGCAAAATAGTCTGTTTTTTATGGGTTTTTTAGAGTGTATATTTAAAGGAAATTACATCACAACACATCAAAATAACCCAAGATCTTGCAGTATTTGCAGAGCTTTAATAACTCAAATAAAACAAAATGCTAATAATTTATAAGCAGATTGTGTTAATGCTTTGGCTAAATAACATTAAGAAATCAGTATTTAGTGATTTGCAATTGTAGCTTTGATGCGTTTCAGCATGACCAGTTTTTCACATTGCTGTTGGGTTACTTTATGCCACTCTTTCTGCAAAAAAGCAAACAGCTCAGCTTTGCATGATGGTTTGTGACCATTCATCTTCTTGATGACATTCCAGAAGTTTTCCGGAGTAAACTGCAATGGTCTCTTATTTTTTTTCCAGAGCTGTAAAAATTGTTAGAAAATGAAATATCTAGGGCACATCTATGGATCCTAAAAAAAGGACCTTTGAAGGTTTGGTGTGATAAAGCAGGTGAGATTCCGTTACATTTCTGGGAACGAGGTTTTGAATTTTTCTTTGTTCATTTATTCACCTTCAGCAGATCCAACCACTGGGCAGGTTTAAAGTGGCCAGAAATCCTTCTGGTAGGAGTGAGATTTTTAAAAAGTGTGTAAAAAATTATGTGTGGGGGTTGGGGTGTATGAAAGTAGACCAATTCTGCAAAACTTGCTATGTAAACTAACTTGTATGCAAACAAATTCATGTAAAATCTACATCTACAAAAAATGCTGAAAAAAGTATTAGTTAAAAAAAAGATGGAACTGCAAATGCAAAATTAAATACAAATAAATGGGCACACTAAACTGAACTGACATGTGGGTTTGAGTCCCTTAAATGTCCCTTTGATTTTGACAGATAGAGTTTAATAATATTTTGGTGTAAGAGTCTTCCCCTATGAAATGAAGCATCTATTCTGGTTAATAACATTTCTTTCCATTACACACTAGGCATGCACTTGCATGTGCACACAACAAACCAAAATGTTGATTTAAAAACTGCTGCACGTGCACTTTTAGTGTGCGGGAGGAAAGTGCAGATAACCGGATATTGCCACATATGCATTTTTCCGCTCGTGATCTCTGAGGTCTTTTCTGTTGCGCCACTTGAGAGTTTGTGTGCGATCGCCACAGATTGGTTGTAACCATCTGTGAACATCTACAAAAATTGTTTTCCAATGACCAAACGTGGGTATAAAAAAAAAAATTCATTTTAATTAATAACAGTTGGTCTGCTGAACCAAAGGCCAGTTTTGGGAATTCAGTCTCAGTGAAACAGAATAATGTAGCACTAAGAATTCCAGTCTTACACTCATGAAACTGACCTACAATTAAGTCATACACGACTCCATATCTCCAGGTTTCACCTACCTGACTAAACAAATGCATATTTACATAGATTTAAAAATGAGCATTAAAATAAGAAACTAGACACAAATAGTGATGCCGAAGGGCAGTTGGACGTCTCAGCGATCCAGTTTGGGTTTCTTTGCTTCGGGTTCTTGTTCTGGTAACAGGACACTCACGCCTGGGATCTGAAAGAGGAAGAAAGTTTTAATATTCAACACAGAAAATACATATTTATATAAAGTAATTAGATTTTACATCAAATATTTTCTTAATTGTTATTTTATTAATAAAATATACAAAGTTACCAACACCTAAGCAAAATATTATCCCAATATTAATACAGTATATTTTTGTTAAAGTTTAAAGTCTACACTTGGTTTTACACCGGTGGTGGTGAACATAGGTGCTGACTGTATACAGCCCTACATCTCAAGAGTTATGGCCAAAAAAAAAAAAAAACCCCAATCACTAATATTTCATTAGATTGCCTTTTGTTTTGATAGCCGTGACATTGATGAGCTTATGTACTGTCAAAACAATTATTTCCCCGATTTTCTCCCTAATTTAGTCGTGTCCAATTCCTCCCCGTCACTAGGGGGCTCCCACATTAAGGCCACTACTACCACTCAGTCGGGAGGGCCGAAGACTATCGCGTGTTTCCTCCCGAACCACGTGACGCCATCCGCTTGCGTGAGATCACAGACGCCACCGATTGGCTGTAGAGCCGTGATTAATGTGAGTGCACTAAGTACCTCTCATCCCTCCCCTATGAGAGAGCTCGGCCAATCAGCTCTCTCTAGACCTCCGGCTGCGAGAGGTTACAGGATGATAGGGCGAGCACTTTACCACTGCGCCACTCGGGGCCCCCAAAACATTTGGGATCTTGTATTGACGATGGGAGAGTCAGACCGCTGTACAAAGTCTTCTCCAGAGCATCCCAAAGATTCTCAATGGAGGTTCAAAAGGTCAGGACTCCCTGAAACACCCTATCACAATTTGAGGCCGATGAATCCTGGCATTGTCATCTTGGAATACGCCCGTACCATCAGTGAAGAACAAAAATCCACTGATGGGAAAACCTGGTCATTCAGTATATACAGATAGTCAGCTGACCTCTTTTTTTTTTTTTGCCACAAAAACCTAGAATGACCAAAAGAAGCAACCCCAGGTCACAGGCTTGTACAGCAGCTGCTAGGCATAATGTGGTCTTCATCTGCCTCACTTTTCACCTGATGTAAATCTCGACTCATCAGACCACAGGACTTTTTTCCAGTGCTCCATAGTAAATTTTTTATGCTTCCAAGCAATTTGAAGCATTTTTTCCTAATTAGCTTCACTTTTAAGTGGTTTTCTTAGGGCTACACAGCTGTTTAGTCCCAATCCCTCAAATTCTAGTTTTCTTCTGACCACATGACAATCGTTCACCATTATCCTTCCAGGTTTCAATAATGAGTTGGACGGTTCATAACCCAATTTCAGTAGTTTCAGCAATCTCTTCAGTTGTTTTCTTTGCTTGATGTAGGACAATAATTTACGTAATTTGACATTACAATTTTATTTACATAACATCTTTGCCACGACCACAAGATATGGTTGTTTAAGAAATGAGAAGCTGCTCACTGTGACAGTTAGGGTTAAATAACTTGTTGCCTGCTGAACCACATTAGTCACTGCAGTAATTATCCAACTAAAGGCTTTTAACTATTAGCTTAGTTAAATCCAGGCGGTGACCGGATAGCGTCTTTTAATAATTTTTCACTGTTTACCAACACATCCAGAATATTTGCTTTAGTTTATCATTTCCCAGGTGTTATATATATGGCTGCAGTACACATTTCCAGGATATTAACCAGAACAGAAAGGTCCACAATCCCGGTTCTAGGACCTTGCCTCGCGTTTTACAGTCTCTGACAATGACATGATGGGGAGACTCACCACTGGCTCTAACAGAGCCATCCTGATCTTCTGGTGCTGGATGTTGGAGGCGTCCAGACTGATGGTCACTTTGACTTTGTCGAAGATGTGGAAGGTGTGCTGATCCTCTACGGTCAGGGTTGGGCCCTGGAAAGAAAAATGAAAAGCTATAATGTTATTACAATTAAAAAAATGTTTCCCCATTCAGTCGGAACTGATTAAGCTATTCAGTGAATCACTCCAGGACTGATTTTGGTGTTTAGATAAACCTAAAGCTAAAGATTTTTTTACTATTATAAATACATAGAAGAAGAAAAAGTGGTCATGTATGTACTGAACTCCTTAAGAGCCCTAGTTTGCTTTAAGCTTTCTTTACTTATTAGTAATTTTAGCCTTCAGGGCAAAAACCAGACAGACATGTTGACTGACTGGCTATATTTTGGCTGAAATGCTGTTTTTCAACTGCAGCAATGAGACAACCATCATCCTCAATAAAAATAGTCCACGTAAACATTGACCGAGCCAACAGTTAATTCTGTCATTCATATTTTAAACGGGAAGCTTGGCGAGAACCTCTGAGTCAAAGCTGAGTCGTGGTCCTGGTTTATCCTTGTTCTCGAAAAACACCGTGCCTTCCAAGCCGAACTTTGGGATGAGGACAATGATGGCGTTCTTCCTCACGAACAGAATGAAGCCTTCTTCATTCAGGACGCCTTTGTTCTTAAAGAAAAGCTGTGGGGCAAAAATGTGATAGAGTTGGTGTTTTAATACTAATATTTAATACATTTTAAAAAGAGGAAGCAGCCATAAATATATACGATATAATATATAATATGACAGGCACTGGATAGTGGGTTAGAGTTGACCTGTGTGTTGAAGGCCACTGAGGCTCTCTGGGCGTACTGCGCCATCTTGTGCCTGTAGTTGAGGTTGTTGCACAGAGCCGATTGCTTGTTTTTGTCCATGAGGTCGGGGTAGGTGCTGTCTGCGTGGACGGCTACAGCCAGGAGCCGGTGCACTATGATGTCAGAGTACCTACAGAAAAAAACAACAAAAAACTAGTTGAGTTATAAACCATCCACCTAACTAGTTTAAATAACTAGAGTTCTACCCCAAAGGTGAAGCCTGCCATTTTTAATGTTTCAATTGCTTCGATTTCCATTCTCTATAAGAATTGGCATTCCAACAGAATGGCCAAATGTAAGTATGAGAAAAAGAAAGCACTGCTTTCTTTGACTAAATTATTGAAATCATATGTCTAGCACAGGAGAAAACTGTGTGGTCCTAAAAATCTAATATTTTCCAGAAAAAATTATCTTATGAAAATCTTCGTTTGTATATTTTTTTCATTTAAATAGATTACACTTTGCTAGGGAGCATAAAGACCTTGCACATTGGAGCGATGGATAAAAGTCATGTGGTCTGATGAGTCCACATTCACTCTATTCCAGAGCGATGGGCGTGTCAGGGTAAGAAGGGAAGAGCATGAAGTGGCTGTTTCACAAGCCTTTGGAGGCAGTGTTATGATCTGGGGTTGCTTCAGTTGGTCAGGTCTAGACTCATCAATGTTATGTGGCAACAAAATGAAGTCAGCCGACGACCTGAATGTCCTGAATGACCAGGTTATCACATCTATGGAGTTTATCTTCCCTGACGCCACAGGCATATTCAAGGACTGTATACGTGAAAGAGTGGATCTGTGAGTATGAGGAATAACTTTCACACATGAACTGGCCACGACACTGCACACTGTAATCAAAGCCAAAGGTGGCTGACGGAAATATTACTGTACAACTGGTGAGGTGGTGTATTTGCGTTTGCTGCAGTGTAGGGGCAAGGCTCCCTCACCTTCTGATGGGCGAGGTGAAGTGTGTGTAGATGGGAGATGCCAGGCCGTAATGGTGGAAGTCGTTGTCCATGCCGGAGCAGAAGTAAACGGCCTGCATCATGCAGCGTGTGCCCAGAATACGCAGCAGCGTGTTGAAGTAGGGGAAATCCTCCAGAGTTGCCTCGTTCAGAGAATCCGCCAGAGCCTTGGCTGAATCTGTTCGGATAACTAGATCCTGAGGAGGAAAAGGGTACAGTTTAGTACAAAAGTTTCTTTTCATGTTACTGGAAATGCTAAAATATTTAAAGGTTCTGTTCCAGGAGCACGTTTGTAAGTCCGATTTGTTCTTAAGTCTGACAAAGTGAGTCTTATACGCCTTTGACACGAATATACAGTGTAATAAACCAATCCACTTGACGTAATCTGTCTCCTTTCCCCACACTGCCACCATGTGGCCAAAAAACATAATCGCACCTAAGGAGCACTTAAAGCTCACATTGTTGTCTCTGCGCCATTAAATCGGGAGGGGAATCCTGAATGGCATTTTGTCTCAGAGCTGTTTTCCACTGTATTAGACTGTAAACTCTGTCTTGTTGGGATTATTCATCGTCGGGACGGATTTACAGGACAGACATTTTCTATCATCATTCACCCGGACTGTTTCATGAAATCGGTGACTTCGACTCATTTCTCCCGCACACCCCACATAAAATATACTGGACTTTAGACATTATAGTTATTCACTTACACACTGAAAATATTGTATATAATTGTAAATATTGGTATCCGGTGCACTGCAGCATCTATTTTTGGTAAAATACAGGTGAGCTACTTCTGAACAGGAAGGTGAGCTACTTCTGAACAGAAAGTAGAACCGTGATCCGTTTGTATCTGCTCGAATGTTCATAAGTCGGGGACAACCTGTAATCAGTTTTATATATAAACACACACACAGGAGCTCCTGTACATTATCACAAGCAACAAAAAATGGTCAAGTAATGTTTAAGAATAAAACCCAAAAGGAGCATGTTGGTGTAGGAAAATAATGAATAACTCGACATTACTCACTCAACAGGGATGTAAACTGTTCAGCTTGATAATAAAGTTGACTGCTTAAATGTTCACTCTCTATGCGCTATGAGCAATGGATCCTGTATGGTAGATTTAACACGTACCTTTGACTTGGCAGCCTTGATAAGGATGTCGTAATTGGATGGAGGAGGCGCAGGGTGTTTGCGGAGAAGAGCACACTCGGAGAACTCCTCAAAGGTCTTCTGCGCCACAGAGATGTTCGCCAGCAACATGAACTCCTCCACCATGGAGTTGGTCTCTCTGGGAAAATTTTCGAAAACTGTTTAACACGCAATACGGTGAATATGTGGTGAGACTTTTTTTTAACTAACTCGAAATCCTGCACTCACTTTAGCTCTTTGGTCTGGAGGTCTATAGGGTCGTGAGTCTCACTGTCCATGTGGAACCGTACTTCAGGGGAGGACAGCGTCAGGGCTCTACGACGTCATCGATAGTCAGGAGACAACATACACAAAATGCAAATAATAAATAATACACAAATTAAATGTAATTAAAACATGAATTACTTAAATTGATTAAATTTAACTGCTTGATTAATGTCACTGTTACCCTTTTTCAATTCGCCGGCCCTTTAAGATCTTGGCCAGCTTGTTCAGACCCCTGAGGCTCTTGGTGATGTCGTCATTCATGCTGGAGTCATCGATTCGCATCTGAGCCTCAGCATATGTCAGAGAGGCCTGAAACGACATCATTCTGTTAATACCCGATCGCTGCAGGTTTTATGAACATAAAATATTAAAGAGTGCTTATCTTAGGTATGAGATGAACAAATAATAATAGCACCCGGCGTTTTTTTTTTTTTTTTTTTAAGCACTTACCTTAGAATTGATGACGCTCTTGGTGAAGCGGGTGTTTATGATTTCAGCATTGTGGTTCATTTCCCAAATGCAAGAAAATGCCAATCTGCAGGGGACAGAAGTAGAAAAAAAGGAAGTGAGATGTGACAGGGTGTCAATATTTATGATTCAGAACAATGTGAGTGCCATCAACCAACTTACCTTTCCACGTTGGAACGTAGAGAACACAGATTCGAGCTCAGAAGCTCAGGAACCATATCGATCCTCTGTGAGAAACACAGCAGAAACAATTATAAAAATGCTTTATTATATTATAGGATGAACTGCATTCGGACATGTTATGAGTTTACCTTTCCACACAGATAGACTGTAGTGCCTCTGCTGGCTGCCTCCTGGTCTAACGCGTTTCCTGGCCGGATAAAGTGGCTCACGTCTGCGATATGGACACCAACCTGAGGCATTAAGCATCTACAGTCAGTATATCAGAAATATTTCACCATTAAATTCTTCTGGGGAACAGAATGCATTAAAACCCAGAGGAGATGACATACTGTGAAAGAAGAGTATCTACTTCCTACCAAATACTTTTCAAAACAAAATTCACGAACTCTCTTGAAATCTCTCTCACTCACAAATACATACCTCCAGGTTTCCGTTGTCCAGGTCACGACAGTGTAACGCGTCGTCAATGTCTGTGCAGCCTGGAGGGTCGACACTGCACACGCACAGGTGCCTCAGGTCCG
The DNA here is from genome assembly GCA_030068275.1 of Clarias platycephalus. Lineage (NCBI taxonomy): Eukaryota > Metazoa > Chordata > Actinopteri > Siluriformes > Clariidae > Clarias > Clarias platycephalus. The sequence goes on along the minus strand of JAQQZT010000010.1, from coordinate 8,294,194 downwards.
CTCTCACTTTCAGATCCTGAGAGGAAGACGACATTCTGAATCTAATGTGCAGAACTATGGCCAAGAGAACTAACAAAGAACAGTGCACTGATTACAAAAACACTACAGTCGATTTGTACCTCCTCTGTGATACTCCAAGGCATTTTGGGTAAAAAGCTGAGCACGGCCTGCGAGAAAGGCTGGTGCGGGACATCGTGCTCTAAAAGCAGAACCTCCGTCTCGGTCTCCTTATCACCTACTCCTCCTAGGTTCCTCACAAAGTGGCCCTGGTACACGCATTAATACATCATCATGGATGGAATGTAAAGAGGCGAGTACGTATACACATGTGTCACTTGTATTTATAGAAAAATAAGAGATCACTAGGAGCAGCCTGGCAGCACAAACTCACATTAGGATATCTGGAATTCCTCGGCCAACCATCGATGGCTACGATGATCCTCTGTCCCACCAGCGTGGAGGCCTGACGTGTCTCGATGCGGATCCGTGGGATTCGTCTATCTGCTGGAGTGAACAGGTGCCTGGTGGCCTGTGGGGGGGGGGGGGGGGGGGGGGAAACATAAAATAAAAGG